>JASDQU010737534.1:42496-59142 GCA_032191745.1 Picea mariana
AATTGAAACTTGGACAGAGTGTCCATAATATGTATATGAAGAAACCAATTGAGCTCCTATGAAAAATCCAATGGAGTAGGTGCAAACATTCATAATTACAACGCAGAGTTGTGCTAAGTTGAAAAATGAACAGAAAAATTAATGGACAAATTTCAAATAACCATAACTTTCTGCTAAAGACTCGTAATTGATCATGGGAGTAGGCATTGAAAAGGTATTGGATAGTAGAATATAAATATTCACCCATAATATTGATCTAGGCACTCAATTTTTTAGGAAATTAGAAGAAACAATTTTGATATATTTATTGAGCCAAAATGGTTCATATTTTTCATGAAATTGTTGAAACAGTTAGCCTGACAAAGTTTTGTTGGTTGCACATTTTGAAAAGTTAACAACAAGTAGATCAGATCAGGATCAACATAGAGTCTATAGTAATGGAAGAGGCACAGAGGACTTACATCTATGAAGATGAAATCAGAGGGATGGATGTCCTTTTGGGCATTGAAGGAACAAATTCCAATGGACATGGAGAAGGAAGGGATGAAAACATGAATATGCTAGAGACCATTAAAAATTTGTAGAAGGATTTCAAAATCCATAAAGATGATAATGAAAGGCTTATGAGATCCATGGAGAAGAAATATGACTTCAATGTGAAGTTAATCGAGAGCTTGAACATAATAGAAAATAAATTTGATAAGGAGAGTGGCTCAAGAAAATCTGGAAGTCATAGGTCTCATTATGAGAAAGGAAGAACAATAAGTGTTAGCAGACATCACCATCACTCCCCGAGGCATTCCAATAAGAGGTAAGAAAAAAACTCAAGTTCATCCTGTGTCAGGAAGCATAAGGGGTATGGGGTGGATGAGCTATGAGGAGAAATGAACAAAATCAAACCTCCTACATTTGATGGTGAGCACAAGAAGGACGAAGATGCAGAGACTGGTTTCTAGGCATGAGAAACTATTTTCAATTGAATAATTATTCTTATCATGCAGAAGGTAGAATTTCCATCTATCAACTCAAAGGAAAGGCATCTATGTGGTGGGATCAACTTGTGTAGGTTCAACACATTAAAGAGAAGAGTGTTACTTGGAGGGAATTCAAGAAGTATTTTGAGAAGAAATATTTGACTAAGAGATACTATGACAAGAAAATGAAATAGTTCTTTGAACTCAAGCTTGGGAGTATGACCATAGATGAATATGAGAGAAGTTTTTTAGAGCTGTTGAAGTATGTCTCTTTCATAAAGGATGATATAGTTAAGATTCATAGGTATTTGAGTGGATTTCTATCATTCATCAGTGACAAGATACAATATGATGATCCCAAGACATTGGAGGAGACCATAAGGCGAGATAAATTCCTATATGATCCAAAAAATGCAAGGCCAACTTTCCAAAAATATTGGGAAGACAAAAATAAATTCAAGATGGATTAGAGGAAGAAGGGGACTAAGTCACCATTCTTCAGAAATAATCCTTAGGGACATCCAACTTCTAGAGAACCCAGAACAATTAAGACAGGGGGTCAAAGGCCAAGCCAACCACCTATTCAATGTTGGGGTTGTAAAGGAGATCATATCTTCAAACATTGTCCTCATAGATGTGAAAAAGTGAGGACTGTTCACAATGTTCAACAAGATTAAATAGTAGAGGACATGGGAAGAAATGTACCAAGGATCTATGCATCCCTGGATAACAAGCAAGAAAAAAAGTACCAAACCATTTCTATTTTAATTGATTCATGAGCTAGTCATAGTTATATAGATCCTAAGGTGGTGGAAAGTTTACATTTTCCAAGAAGCAAGCATGGAAAATCTTGGTTGGTGTAGCTGGCTACCGGAGCTAAAAGAAAAGTTAATGAAATGGTTAAGTCATGCCTTATGGACATGAATGGACTGAACACCAAGGTAGATTTGAACATCTTTCCTTTAGGTTCCTATGACTGTCTAATTGGGATGGAATGGTTGGACCAACACCATGCTATCCTGGACTGTCATAACAAGGAATTTACTTTCTTGGATGAGGAAGGGAACCTAAGGAAAGTGTAGGGAATTCCAAAGGTAGTAACCATTAGAGAATTTTCAACATTGCAGCTGAAGAAATGTTACAGAAAAGGGTGTCAAATATTTGAAACACAGATGGAAGAGACACCTGAAGATAAGGTCCCAAATTTGGAAGATCGTGTAGTCCTAGAATATTTTGAAGATGTGTTCAAGGAGGTTTCCAGGACTACCCCCAAAGAGATATATTGATTTCTCTATAAATTTAATTCCTGGAGCAACTCCAGTGTCAAAGACTCCTTACAGAATGAGTGCATTATAGATGAAGGAGTTTCAAATGAAGCTTGAATAACTTCTTAAGAAGGGGTATATACGCCCAATTGTGTCACCTTAGGGTGCCCAAATATTGTTTGTGAAGAAGAAATATGGGACATAAATATTGTGGATCGATTTCAGACAGTTGAATAAAGTGATTGTAAAGAACAAGTATCCTCTGCCAAGGAATGATGATCTCTTTGACAAATTGAAGGATGAAAATATATTTTCAAATATAGATCTCAGGTTAGGATACCATAAGGTAAGGATTAAGGAGGAAGATATCATCAAGAACACCTTCAGGACAAGGTATGGTCATTATGATTTCACAGTGGTACCATTTGGATTGTCAAATGGACCAACTGTTTTCATGTTCTTAATGAATGTTGTTTTCTGAGAATATTTAGACAAGTTTGTCATTGTCTTTTTAGATGACGTTCTTATATATTATAAATCAGAATAAGAGCATGAGAATCATTTGAGGATGGTGTTGCAAGTATTAAGGGATCATCAGTTGTATGCCAAATTGAGCAAGTGGTCATTTTATCAGAACCAAATTCACTATTTGGGACATATCATTTCAAAGGATGGGATAGCAGTGGATCCCGAGAAGATATAAGCCATTAGAGAATGGTCAGCGCCAAATAATGTGATAGAGGTAAGATCATTCATGGGACTTGCAGGCTACTATAGGAGATTCATTGAAGGATTCTCAAAGATTGCACACCCAATCACTTCCTTACAAAAGAAGGGTGTGAAGTTTTAGTGGACATTGGATTGTGAAAAGAGTTTCCAACACTTGAAACATATATTAACAAGTGATCCAATACTAAAGATTGCATTCCCAAATGAATACTTCATTGTATGCATAGATGCATGTAAAGAAGGACTTGGTGGAGTCCTCAGTCAAAATGGGCTTGTTATATGTTATGAATCAAGGAAGTTGAAGGAGCATGAAATACACTATGCCACTCATGATTTGGAGTTCACATCCATAGTGCATGCCTTGAGGAAATGGAGACACTGCCTCATGGAGAAAAGTTTTGAGTTGAGGACTGACCATAATGGTATGAAATATTTATTTGATCAACCAAATCTAAATGCTAGGCAAAGCAAATGCTTATAATTCTAAGTGAATATGACTTTGATATAAAACATATCAAGGGGAAAGAGAATAAAGTAGTTGATGCACTCGTCAGAAGAGTGCATGAATTGCATGTGACAACAATTATCATGTACCAATCAGATTTGAAACACATAATTTTAGAGGCTGCAAGATTAGATTTGCAATACAAGGAATTAGTGGCAAAATTACAGTAAGGTAATTTGCAGTGGAAAATTGAATAATACAAGCTAGATAATGATGGAATTCTCATGTACAGGGGAAGAATTTATGTACCAAATTCCCAGGAATTGAAAAATTTGATATTGAGAGAAATGCATAATGTACCTTATGCTGGACATCCAGGATATCAAAAAACTATTGCAGTTTTCAAAAGCCAATATTATTGGCCAGGCATGAAGAAAGAAGTTGTTGATTTTATTGCCAAATGTTTGGAATGTCGAAAGGTAAAGGCTGAGCATAGACACACAACTAGTTTTCTACAACCATTACCCATTCTTGAGTGGAAATGGGATGTTTTAACCATGGATTTAATCACCAAACTGCCCAGAACAAACAAGCAACATGATTCTATAATGGTAGTGGTGGATAAGCTTACTAAAGCTGCCCATTTTATTCCAGTTAAGCTCACTCACAAGGCAGACAACATTGTTGATGTTTATATGAGATAAATTTATTGATTACATGGCATACCTAAGAGAATTGTGCCTGACAAAGATCCAAAATTTACCTCAAAATTTTGGAAAGGATTATTTAATGGATTTGGAACAAATTTGAATTTCAGTACAACTTATTATCCAAAATCAGATGGACAAACAAAGAAGGTGAATCAAGTGATTGAGGATATGTTAAGGATGTATGTGATGGATACACCATAAAAATGGGAAGACTACCTAAACTTGGTAGAGTTTTCTTATAACAATGGGTACTAAGAATCTTTAAAGATGAGCCCATTTGAGGCACTTTATGGTAGAAAGTGCAACACACTGGTAAGCTGGGATAACCCAGCAGATAGAGGAACAGTTGGGCTAGATTTACTCAGGTAAATGGAGGACCAAATGATAAAAATAAAACAAAATTTAAAGGTTGTCCCAGATAGGCAGAAAAGTTATGTTGATAAGGGAAAAACTCACAAGGAATTTAAGGTGGGAGAGCATGTATTCTTGAAAGTGAAAKCCAACAGAAGTTCCCTCAAGTTGGGAATTTTTTCAAAGTTGGCAGCTCGCTATTGTGGGCCATTTGAAATCCTAGAGAGGATTGGTCTAGTAGCTTATATGATTGCATTTCCTGCATCTATGTCTGTTCATAATGTATTCGATGTATCATTGATCAAGAAATATATACCTGATGCTAATCATGTTATTTATTGGAATGTGATCTAAGTGGAGCAAGAAGGTTCTTTCCAAGTGCATCTCGTATGCATTCTGGACCAGAAAATCAAGCATCTCTAGAATCAAGCCATAGGGATTGTAAAGGTCTAATGGACCTAGTACGGTCCCGAGGACACTACTTGGGAGCACGAGGATGCAATGTGGGTAGAATACCCGCATCTTTTTTAGGATTTTTGAAATTTTGTTGTGTATGAATACATAATGCACTAAGGACAATGCATAAATAAGGGGATGGGATTGTAATATCCCTAGGCTGAACCCAATTGTAATGTAAATGAAAATGTACTTAAGCTGGTGATTTGTTTGATATCATTTTTGTATGCACCTTTCATGGCATAGTACGTGCATGTACTGCGTAGTAAAATGAGGAAGAGTGCACATTCCAGGATATCATGCCCAACAACTTAAGTGCGCATGATTTTGAGGCCATGGAGACTTTGTGTATATTATTTATTTTATAGGTTGGTGATCCAGTTTTGTGATTATTAGGTAAGAGAGCCTAGATGTTAAAGGCCAATGCGCCTACTTTTGTATATGTCTCAACATTAATATAAAATACATCACTGCGCATAGACCAACCACGATAAAAGAGTATGGGGGACTAAACTCCACTAGTTAGAAAAAGGGTGGGGGATAAAATTTAAGGAAAAGGGGCTAAGGTAGGGAGTTTAAGACAAAAATGAATATTATATTAATATTCCTTTAATATAAAGTATGGATAATTAGTTTATCCTAAGTTCTAAGGATGGGGACAAGTGGGCCAAAGTAGCTCCCAACATGACAAGTGTCAAGTTGGGGACATGGATACATATTGTTGGGAATTAGTTCATCTCCCATCATTCATTCCATGATTTAGCCATTATTCCATAATCATTCAAACACTCACTGAGCTATCTTGCATACCTTCCTATCACCGTACCTAAATTATATTCATAACCATATCTATTTTGAGTAGCTAGTTAGCTTGGGAGTTGGACTGAAGAAGCGGGTTTTTAGGCCCATGGGATATTTAAGAGGTGGGTTGTCAGGACCGTGAGAAATTTATCTTCGGGTGAGAGAATTGCTGGGAATTATTTTCCTGAAGGTGTTAAACTACAACTAAAGGGCTCTGAGACTTCTTGTCCAACCTGCTGCTGAAGCCCAGAAAGGAAGTGGGGCAGCCAAAGGACTGCTGAGCAGAGAAGGGGCACACTTCCTGAGGTGGGGCATGCATGTGGGGAATGAGGGAATGTAGGATGTTAGTTTGAATAGGCACCTGTGACAGATCATTTCTTGTTGTCTATGAGCCATTAGCCTGGTTAGGAATCCCTTTCCTTGGGTGGAGTTTAGTCCCAGCTCGGGGGTGATCCACTGCTAAGAGTGATGAGCAGTGTGTTCTAAGGCTGGGAGATTCATGGAAGGTTTGGACACAGTTGGTGATATTCTTACCAAGATAAGTGCCAATTGTGTAATAAATTTACATGCTGCATTATTATTTACATGTTCAATTTTATGGATTTCTCCTATGCGTGGTTATAATTGTCTATATGTTTATAGGTATTTCCTATATATGATGCATGTCTATGCTTACTGTTATTTCAGTATGAATTCATGCTTTTACATAATGTATTTGTTTTTTTACATTTTATATATGAAGTTTTGCAAAGGTTTTCTGTGTATATGTTTTAATTGCATGCAGCTCGAAAATTTTATGTGGTATAACTTAGTTGGATGTTGGGTATGTTACAATATGTTCTATAGAGAGAATGAAAGAGTTCTTTGGAGTAGCATGCCTCAACATGGGTGGCCGAGGATGTTACACTAGCAGAGGTTGGTGATGTATATGTAGTGTGACTAGCAGTCACTAGAGTTTCTCCCCCATCATAACTTGTAGTGGATGGTTTCATGTATTCAAAATAGCTTATAGAGGTTGTTGACCCATATCGAACATGACTAGCAGAGGTTGGTGATATAATGTTATTATGAATCAAAATGACTGGACTTGCGGTGGTTGGTTACGACATTTGAGACCAAGGTTCTAAGAAAGACTAGTTTTGATAAATTCTAGGCTAGGAAGGGTTTTGGTATACACCATGGCCCTTTTAAGCAGGAAAATATCCTCCTCCAAACTGATTCATAAAGGGTTATAAGGAAATCGTCACTAAGGAAGCCGCTTGCGAAGATAAAATGACATGAAAAGGGTTACTTAGGTGAGGATATATGTTTCTACCGGATGAAGGAACTTCATGAAGGGGGTTGCCCATAATATAAAACTAAATCCCCCGGGATGAAACTCCAAAGGTCAGACAGAGGTCCTCCATGGGAAAAGAATTAGTAGGAACTAAGATAGAGGAAGAAGGATAGATGGACAAGATGTAATAAGTATAATGACCACCCATTTGAGCAATTTCTCCTGGAAAAGTGAAGATAGGATTCTATCCATAGGAAGGAATGTTCCAACCTCCTACCATAAGAGTTGGTTGAGGGATATGAATCCCAACAAATGAAAAGGGAGAATAAGGGGGTGTCATGCCTCCATACCCACAACTAGGATTCACCTAAGGCGATGAGATAGAGGATGGAAAGTGCGAAGACATGTTTGGCATACCATGAGAAAAATTATTAGAGGCCCAAAGTATTGGTTGAGTATCATTGTTGGCCCTCGACCAAGTTTTGGTAAAACTTTGGTGAGCTTTGGCCCACTTTTGGACTTTGACACGATGGTCGAAGAAGGAGCACCCAGGTGGAGCTGAGATCGTGGATCTCACTAATTTTGAGGGTTATGTGGAACCAGTAAAGGGTCCTCTAGGGTTTTTGTAATGAGTTTATGGGATGTCGGCCCATGGGGTTTTCCCATGTTTAGGCCTTATTGTAAGGGTTTGAAAAATATTAATAAAGAAGAATGTAGCTAATTGCAAGTAGTTCAAGTTGCTTTGTGCAAAGGAATGTATGTGTGTTAAGGCTTTGTGCTTGATAGAGAGTTGGCTCTATGCATTGACCTAGTTTTAGAAGGAGGATCTAGTGCTTAGTGCACATATCTCCTGTCTAGTGCAAAGAGCAACTCTATGGCTTAGTGCACATGAGAGAATAAATGTAAGATCTTGGCAAATAATAAAGAGGAAAAGCGATTTGTGGGCATAGCCCCACCCTGGGTTGAACCATGCATATCTGGTGTCTCATAGTTTTCTTTGTGATGTGTTATTTTTGTTATGAATATCCTTAGTGCTTTGATTATGATGTATAATAGATAGATCGTTTATTGTTTAAATACTTTTATTATGTTAAGGAGTAAATGAATGATAGATTTAACTTATAATGCTAAGTGCTAAGTGCTCAGGGTACATTTTCATTTGTTGTTATTGCGTTGATCTATCCTTGGTTATATTATGCAGTGTTAATAAGGTCAATAAACTAATGTAGATCACTTCCTAAGAGTTAACAAAATATTTTGCAAAGTGATATTATCACAGATCTATGTCCCAGATTGGTTACAGACACCTACGTCCTGTAAGCCCCCCTGCTTCTACCTTTGGTGAGACTTCGCCTGCTTCGCAGGTGTTTCCAAAATGGCCGGTAGTTGGGTTTTTCTTAGTGCTTTGTTAAGTGTTGAACCATGGGCATTCCCCTGTGACAACAAATGGTTCCATTGCCATGACCTAAAAATGTGATTGTTGGGAATTGAAATAAAGAAAAAGAGAAGCTATGTGCATAGATCTGCAGTTGAAGTGCATAGTACTCTACTTGACTTACGAATATTTGTGCTAAGAAAGTAAATTGATCTGAAGAAAAGAGATAAGATCCTAAAGAAGCAAGATTTGTGCTTTGGTAAGAGAAATATAAGTGAAATGTTTTTTTTGAAAGCATGAACTTAAGTGCTAAGTGCTCAGGGTACATTGTCATTTGTTGTTATTGCACTGATCTATCCTTGGCTATATTATGCGGTGTTAATAAGGTCAATAAACTAATGTAGATCACTTCCTAAGAGTTAAAAAAATATTCTGCAAAGTGATATTATCACAGATCTGTGTCCCAGACTGGTTACAGACACCTATGTCCTGTAACCCCCCCTGCTTCTACCTTGGGTGAGACTTCACCTGCTTCACAGGTGTTTCCAAAACAACCGGTAGTTGGGTTTTTCTTGGTGCTTTGTTAAGCGTTGAACCATGGGTATGCCCCTATGCCAACAAATGGTTCCATTGCCGCAACCTGAAACTGTGATTGTTGGGAACTGAAGTAAAGAAAAAGAGAATCTATGTGCATAGATCTACAGTTGAAGTGCACAATACTCTACTTGACTTGCGAATATTTGTCCTAAGAAAGTAAATTGATTTGAAGAAAAGAGATAAGATCCTAAAGAAGCGAGATTTGTGCTTTGGTAAGAGAAAGATAAGTGAAATGTTTTGTTTTGAAAGCATGAACTTAAGTATGTTTAATAGATTTCGTCCTAGTCTGAAGGCTAGGGAATAGTTGAAAGAAAGCGTTGATTTGAGTAAATTTAATGGAAATGAAGAAAGATATGTTATTTGTATGCATAAAAATATTTTTTGGACTAATAAGTGGATGCAGGAACCTAGAAAGAATTTTTGTAGATTGCAGGTCGATCACTATGATCCTAGGGGAGATGCATAGTATATAAAAGGTTGGGGAACATTTAAAAGAAAAAGAGGATTGACATTATGTTATAATTGCAGAAGGTCAGACATATTGCTAAGGAATGTCTTGAGGTAGGCCCTATTTGTATTTGTTGTAAGGTTGTTGGTCATGAGGTTGATGATTGTCCAAGGATTATTGCTAAAGTTGAAAGGATGAACATGAGACAAAAAAACTATGAAGAAATTCAAGAGACTAAGGGCATGTTAAGTCATAAAGAGAAAATATTAGAGGAAGTTCAGACTCTGTTATTACAGTTGAAAGAAATGATGGATTTTCATAAATATGTCAGTTTACCAAAAATCCTGAAAGAGAAACAACGCATAAGTACAAGGATAGAAGAATTTGACATAGACGATGTCTTGAATGAAGAAACACAAGTGAATATTATGACAGAAGAAACTTGGGAAATTTTGGGAAAGCCTACTATGGTACCTTCATTAGGAAGGATAGGCTTTTTTAAGGGAAAGATGATAACCTTATGTGGAAGAGTTACTACTATACTGATTATTGTTCATGGAACATTGACTGAAGAATAATTTGAAGTCATTAGATTTGTTGGGGAGAGCACCCCTTTCCCACTATTGCTAGGTAAGACCTCAATTGAGAAGGATCAGATCAAAAGGAAAGAAGAGGAAGAAGCTACAAAAAAAGAAAAGAAAGAATTAAGGGATTTCATAGCTAGGAAAATAGACCGACTAACAGAAGAACGAGAGGATAAGTTGAAGAAGTAGAACAATGTAACAATACAGGAGGGACATAAAGAAAGAGAATTAGATATCAAGGTTTAAAGAATGCAAGAAGGATTGAAGAGCCTATCTATTCAAGAAAGAAGTATGCCCACTCAAGAAGTGTTAAGAAAAGGGATATTAACTTCTGAATCCTTGAGGGCACCTCAACAGTGCGAAGCCACTATGATAGGGGAAGATAAGAATAAAAATGGAAAGAGGATTCCAGAAACAATTAGAGAGACTCGGGTAACATGAAAGAAGGCAAGGAATCTTAATCAAAAGAAATCTATGTTGGAAAGCTACAATAAGCTACAGAAACCATATGGAAGACTTCACAGACTAGAACCTCGCAGGAAGCAGGTTCACAGGATTTGAACCTCGCTGGAATAGCAGGTCCGCACAGATTTGGACTTCGCCTTGGTAGAGTTAGATGACCATTGGAAGTGCCCCGGCCGTTAGAATGGCACTAAAAAATGATTAGAAAATGAATTTATGGGATTATGGATCACTTTTGGACATTGAGACCATGCCATAATGAATAAATTTAAATTGATGGAATCATTTCCTGGACGTTTGAAGATCCATCATGATACCTTGCTTATTTAACTCATCGCTCGTTGCGCTGGGACCACTTTTTTCTACCCGTGATTGACTGAGATAAGTAGAGAATTGTCCAAGTGTTGAGATATGATATCTGAAACTAGACCTCACATGTCTATTTGTCTACCCCGCCTTTCCGTTTGTCTACCCCGCTTATCTGTTAAAAGCTAGAATTTCAGGCAAAACTAGCGAATTTGAGAAATATGTAAAAGAATTTCTTAAGAAGCTAATGGCTGACAAACCGATATATGAAGGTATCCAAGTGTCATTGACTATGGGAATAAAGGCTTCCCCTTCGATTGGATGTTATTCTTCCCATGTCAACCTTTTAGTTGAATAGATAAGCAAACATCGTGGTGATCTAGCTAACGTGAAGCAGATCTCGTCGATCCTACCTGAATATATTCCACCTCTAGCTGGCGTTGTTAACTGTGACAGTATCCCTTGAGATTTTGAGTGCTTCGTGTTCACTATGTACATTCTGAAAGGAATTTGCATAGTCAGGAGTTAGTTAGGACAGATGTCACTATTGAATAACAATGACTTCAACTTAGGAGACCAGAAGAACTACACCATGTCATCTCCCCACCACTACTTAACGAAGGAAACCAGAAATCAACCTTGCCTTGTCTCATAGACATGGATTAAGAGGTTGGTGGATTTCACCATGTTGAACGTGATGAAGATCCTACATTTTTTCCACCACCAGGAGGTTAACACTTGTGTTAAACTCCTTTTTTCATGCTATCATGGAGGATATATATGGCTCGACAAAAGGATTACTATGGATCTGACGTTGATCCAACGGATCAAAGGTTTCAGTGTGAAGGGTCCTGACCCTTAGCAGTTTTATCCAGAGAAGTCCTCAGACCGTTCGTTAGAACAACAAATAAAGGAATCTTACAGAGAGGTAGAAAAAGGAAAGTGAGGTTATAAGGTAGCCTCAATTTCCAACTCTTGGATGGAAAAATAGTGAGAAAGAACCACCCCGCACAGGTCACCAACTTCATGGTGGACCTCGCAGGAAAGTGTGTGGAGGGCATGCAGATGAACTAGGTGAAATACCTCATCAACGAATTAGAAAAGGATTTTCGTGAAGCCCAGGACTTGGGATATGAATTTCATTACAGTTGGTTGATCATCTTGATCATATTTGTCACTTGGCAACTACCTGAAGGAGCTATCTTGCTAGAGATCGAACCTACAGAGCCCTTGGCCACTCAGTTTTCCACCCTATGGTATAACAACAACATGACAAAGCAATGGTAGTCCAATGTTGTGTTCCATGGATACTATCAACAGTTAAAGGTCACCATTGGATCATTCCCACGTATGAAACTGCATACCCTGCATTAGTACCAACCCATAGAGATGTTTCAAGCTAATCCCCATTTCATTTACATCACCATGCAAAGAGATGAGAACTAGTAAGAATTAAAGTCATAATACAAGCTGACAGATGAAGATATGGAGAAGATTACAAAGGAATGGCCAGAGTAATCTCTTGTACCTATCACCAATGAAAAATTATTCGATATTAATACCATAGGAAACCTGATAGTTACACGATTTGAACATGTCGGACAGTCCAGTGGGATGAAGAAGCAGAAAAAGTAGGATGAGGTCCAGGACATAGAGAGTGATGAAGAGGACAACACTTTTGGAGATAACCAGTCTGGCTTGCCAGGAGGAGGAGAAGATAAAGTAGAAGGACAGGGAGAAGGAGATGAAGGAGAATAAGAGCAAGGAGGAGGCAAAGATACACCACTTGAAGATCCCCCTGTTGGGATAGTGACACCACAAAAGAGGAAAGTTTCTCTGAAGAAACCTTCAGTACGGAAGAAAATCCATGCCAATAAGCCACACTTGGAGGACACTCTCACTAAGGATGACATCAGTCTAGTCCGTGGAGCTATTGAGGACACCTCTGAAGACATGTTGCAGAGATACAGAGAGAAGAAGGAGGAGTTATACAGAATATTGAGAGATAATTGAAGGAAGTGCATCAAGTTGTTCGCTTGGTCCGCGCAGTACCTACTACGCCATCTGGGCCTTCCTCATCAGAGACTATAGATTTGGGGGATGAACCATCCCAGTTAAGAAGGCTTGCAGATGCAACAGAAGCCCAATTCCAGAGAGCTCAGGAAGATAAGGAGAAGGCTACAAAATCCTTGCAAAAGGAGAAAGACAAAATCATAGTAAAATTACGAGCAATGCAGGACAATGTAGCTGCCCATGAAAGTGAGAAAGCGGAGCTTCGGGTGAAGCTCCAGGAGGAAAAATACCATCTATAGATCGAAAAAGAGAAGTTTCTCACAGAACAGGCCGTAGTCAAAGAAGAGGTAAGTAAAGCATGTCACTCTGTGCCAGTCTTAGTACAGGAGGAGAAACAGTCGATTAAAGCTCAAGTAGTGAAGCTCGCAGAGACCCTCCAACAACTTCATGTTAGAATAATAGAATTGGAGGCCTGAACAATGTCGAGAACCCTGCAGGAGGTGTGTGACCAGAGGGAGGAGACCACTAAAAAAATAGTGGCAAGTATAAGATCCCTCACCTGGGAATGTAAATAGTTAAGTGATAGAAGTGCCCATACATATGAACGCCTCGCCAAGGATCCATAACTAAAGAAGCTATAAGCACAGTTACAGGAGGTGAAACAGTAGGAATTTTCATTGTAGGGGCATATGAAGCTGCTCACCATAGTGGAAAGGATGAACAGATCCTAGGAGCAGCACACAATACAACAACAAATCACTTCCCACTAGGGTAAGGTAATGGAAATAACGTGGAAGCTACAACCTGTGAAAGATTAAGCTTGCAAGGTGTTTGAAGAGATTTATGGACATGGTTCACAACTAGATCAAGTAGTTGTAGTAGTAGAACAACGCCTAGAAGGGCTTGTTATAAAGTAGATAATCTAGGAGCTCACTGAGCAGGAAGCTCAGGTGAAGCAGCAAGTCAAGGTAGCTTGAGCTAAGCTTGAGGCTTTCGAAGCATCATTGTCCAAACTTGAGTGACTCGGGATGAGTCACATGTGAGTGTTGGGGGCTTATTGGCCCTTGACAAAGTTTTGGGGAAACTTTTGTCAGTTTTGGCCCACTTTTGGACTTCGGCACGATGGTCGAAGAAGGATTTCCCAGGCAGAGATGAGATCGCAGAGCTGAGATCGGGGATCTCACCGATTTTGAGGGTTTTGTGGACCCAATAAAGGGTCCTCTAGGGTTTTTTTAATAGATTTATGGGATTTTAGCCCATGGGGTTTTCCCATTTTTAGGCCTTATTGTAAGGGATTGTAAAATATAAATAAAGAAGAATGTAGCGAAGTTCAAGTAGTTCGAGTTGATTTGTGCAAAGGAATGCATGTGTGTTAAGGCTTTATGCTCGATAGAGAGTTGGCTCTGTGCATTGACCTAGTTTTGGAAGGAGGATCTAGTGCTTAGTGCATAGATCTCCTGTCTGGTGCGAAGCTCGACTCTGCGGCTTAGTGCACATGAGAGAATGAATGTGATATCTTGGCGAATAATAAAGAGGAAAAGTGGTTTGTGGACCGTTGGCCCTTGACGAAGTTTCAAATATTCTTGGTCATGTTTGACCTATTTTTGGGACTTCGACAGGCAGTCGAAGGTGGAGCTCAAGACGAAGCGGATATCGCAGGATCTCGACCCCTTTTAGGGCCCTATTCGGGATTCAGGATTATGTAACAGGTATGGGAATGTCGGCCCATGGGTTTACCCATGCTTAGGCCTATTTTGTATGTATAAATAGATGCTAAGGCGATGTAGTGAGAAATGAATGGCTAAGTGCTAGAGTTGGATCTCTATGATAAAGAGTTGTAAGTGATTTGTGCATACTGTGTGAGGCTTGCAAGGCTAGTGCAAGTAACTATAAGAGATTATGTGAAGGCTTGGTGCTATACCCTAGCTAGAAGAAGGAGGATCTTATGGAGTGCACGTAGATCTCCTGTCTTCTAGGGAGAAGAACTTGGATGCTATGTGCCTATAAGAAGCTTGACCAAAGTTAATAAAGAAGAGAAGAGTTGGTGGACATAGCCCCAGGGTGGGGGTGAACCACGTACATGTTATGTTGCTCTACTTTGTGCAATGTGTTAATGTGTTTATATGTTAATGTGATTAGTTCTTTAATATAGATGAATGATATGTTGATTCTTAGTGCTTAATGATATGGATGGATGTTATATCTGACTGATATACATATTCTTAGTGCTTAAATCTGCTAGATTTGATATGTTTCATCATGCTAAGTGCTGCTAGATGCTAGATCCAGTTGAATATTACAATGCTCTATAATTAGGGTTTACTGCATTGTAATTGAGACTGAATATTGATGAATGTTAATCGTTGAGTGCTCTGTTAAGTGCTAGAATCATAGGTCTATGCCCCATATAAGGTTTCAAACATCTGAGTCCTACGCTCTTGGACTTGAACCCTAGGTCTTCCCCTGTGCCAACAAATGGTTCTATTGCTGGGACCTGAAACTGTGATTGCTGGGAACTGAGGAAAAAGAATCTTTGTGCGAAAATATGACCTAAAACTGTGAAAGATCTGTGTGTAGATCTGTCTCCCTAGTGCACAGTATTCTACTTGATCCATGAAGCTCTATGCCAAGAAGGATCAGATATGAAGAAAAGAGGTAAGATCTACAAGCTCTGTGCTCTGATAAAGGTAAGAATAGTGAAAATTTTTAGATCTGGAAGATTTGTGCTCTACTGAAGATAAGATTAGTGGAATTTTTTGTTTCTAAAGTATCGATTTAGGTATGTTTGATAAGATTTGTCCTAGCTTGAAAACTAGGGCACTGATAGAAGAAAGAATATTTGATATGAGTAGATCTAATAAGAAAAGTGAAAGATATGTTATACCTATGCATAAAGAGAATGTTTGGAATAAAAAATGGATGCACGAGTCTAGAAAGACTTTTTTGCAGGTTAGATACCATGATCCTAGTCATAGTACATGAAAGGTTGGGTATCATTTAAGATAAAGAGAGGATTAACCCTTTGTTATAGTTGCAGAAAACTGGGACATCTGGCTAAGGAATGCCCTGGAAGAAGACCTAGTTTCCTCTATTGCAAATCTATGGACCATGAAGTTTTGGATTTCCCTAGGATGATTTCAAAGGTTGAAAGGATGAATATAAGACAAGAAGACCATGAGAAAGGTCAAGCACTTGAGATTATGACAGAACCTCAGAAAGAATTAGAAAAAGTATTTCTATAGATGAAAGAAACCCTGAATGACCACTGACATATCATTTTATCAGAGATATTCAAAGAAAAAAAATGCATTGAAGTAAGAATAGGAGACTTCGACATTGACTGTGTTCTGGATGAGGAAACATAGGTGAATATCATGACAGAAAGAAATTGGGGAATTCTAGGAAATCTTGCTATGATTCCTTCATTGGGAGGAATAGGATTATTTAGAGGAAAGATGATAACCCTATGTGGAAAGCTCACCCAGATATCTATGAGTGCCAATATAACTTCGAAAGAGGAATAATTTGAAGTTGTTAAATTTATTGAGAACAATGCTCCATTTTCTATGTTACTAGGAAAACCTTGGATTGAAGGAGATCAGGCCAGAAGGAAAATAGAAGAAATCTTAGAGAATAAGAAGTAAGAGTTGAAATATTTCATGACTAGGAGGATCATGCACTTGATTGAAGAACAGGAGAACCGAGAAAAGCTATTTAAGACCAGAGACTTGGATGTTGAAGTAGGAAGAACACTAGAAGATTCACAGAAGACTGAAGTACCTATTCCAGATACAAATGAAGTATTACTCCTGATTTATAGGAAAGAATCTCACCAGCGTGAAGTTACTCTCCTG
>JASDQU010737534.1:59162-69704 GCA_032191745.1 Picea mariana
CAGGAGAGTAACTTCACGCTGGTGAGATTCTTTCCTATAAATCAGGAGTAATACTTCATTTGTATCTGGAATAGGTACTTCAGTCTTCTGTGAATCTTCTAGTGTTCTTCCTACTTCAACATCCAAGTCTCTGGTCTTAAATAGCTTTTCTCGGTTCTCCTGTTCTTCAATCAAGTGCATGATCCTCCTAGTCATGAAATATTTCAACTCTTACTTCTTATTCTCTAAGATTTCTTCTATTTTCCTTCTGGCCTGATCTCCTTCAATCCAAGGTTTTCCTAGTAACATAGAAAATGGAGCATTGTTCTCAATAAATTTAACAACTTCAAATTATTCCTCTTTCGAAGTTATATTGGCACTCATAGATATCTGGGTGAGCTTTCCACATAGGGTTATCATCTTTCCTCTAAATAATCCTATTCCTCCCAATGAAGGAATCATAGCAAGATTTCCTAGAATTCCCCAATTTCTTTCTGTCATGATATTCACCTATGTTTCCTCATCCAGAACACAGTCAATGTCGAAGTCTCCTATTCTTACTTCAATGCATTTTTTTTCTTTGAATATCTCTGATAAAATGATATGTCAGTGGTCATTCAGGGTTTCTTTCATCTATAGAAATACTTTTTCTAATTCTTTCTGAGGTTCTGTCATAATCTCAAGTGCTTGACCTTTCTCATGGTCTTCTTGTCTTATATTCATCCTTTCAACCTTTGAAATCATCCTAGGGAAATCCAAAACTTCATGGTCCATAGATTTGCAATAGAGGAAACTAGGTCTTCTTCCAGGGCATTCCTTAGCCAGATGTCCCAGTTTTCTGCAACTATAACAAAGGGTTAATCCTCTCTTTATCTTAAATGATACCCAACCTTTCATGTACTATGACTAGGATCATGGTATCTAACCTGCAAAAAAGTCTTTCTAGACTCGTGCATCCATTTTTTATTCCAAACATTCTCTTTATGCATAGGTATAACATATCTTTCACTTTTCTTATTAGATCTACTCATATCAAATATTCTTTCTTCTATCAGTGCCCTAGTTTTCAAGCTAGGACAAATCTTATCAAACATACCTAAATCGATACTTTAGAAACAAAAAATTCCACTAATCTTATCTTCAGTAGAGCACAAATCTTCCAGATCTAAAAATTTTCACTATTCTTACCTTTATCAGAGCACAGAGCTTGTAGATCTTACCTCTTTTCTTCATATCTGATCCTTCTTGGCATAGAGCTTCATGGATCAAGTAGAATACTGTGCACTAGGGAGACAGATCTACACACAGATCTTTCACAGTTTTAGGTCATATTTTCGCACAAAGATTCTTTTTCCTCAGTTCCCAGCAATCACAGTTTCAGGTCCCAGCAATAGAACCATTTGTTGGCACAGGGGAAGACCTAGGGTTCAAGTCCAAGAGCGTAGGACTCAGATGTTTGAAACCTTATATGGGGCATAGACCTATGATTCTAGCACTTAACAGAGCACTCAACGATTAACATTCATCAATATTCAGTCTCAATTACAATGCAGTAAACCCTAATTATAGAGCATTGTAATATTCAACTGGATCTAGCATCTAGCAGCACTTAGCATGATGAAACATATCAAATCTAGCAGATTTAAGCACTAAGAATATGTATATCAGTCAGATATAACATCCATCCATATCATTAAGCACTAAGAATCAACATATCATTCATCTATATTAAAGAACTAATCACATTAACATATAAACACATTAACACATTGCACAAAGTAGAGCAACATAACATGTACGTGGTTCACCCCCACCCTGGGGCTATGTCCACCAACTCTTCTCTTCTTTATTAACTTTGGTCAAGCTTCTTATAGGCACATAGCATCCAAGTTCTTCTCCCTAGAAGACAGGAGATCTACGTGCACTCCATAAGATCCTCCTTCTTCTAGCTAGGGTATAGCACCAAGCCTTCACATAATCTCTTATAGTTACTTGCACTAGCCTTGCAAGCCTCACACAGTATGCACAAATCACTTACAACTCTTTATCATAGAGATCCAACTCTAGCACTTAGCCATTCATTTCTCACTACATCGCCTTAGCATCTATTTATACATACAAAATAGGCCTAAGCATGGGTAAACCCATGGGCCGACATTCCCATACCTGTTACATAATCCTGAATCCCGAATAGGGCCCTAAAAGGGGTCGAGATCCTGCGATATCCGCTTCGTCTTGAGCTCCACCTTCGACTGCCTGTCGAAGTCCCAAAAATAGGTCAAACATGACCAAGAATATTTGAAACTTCGTCAAGGGCCAACGGTCCACAAACCACTTTTCCTCTTTATTATTCGCCAAGATATCACATTCATTCTCTCATGTGCACTAAGCCGCAGAGTCGAGCTTCGCACCAGACAGGAGATCTATGCACTAAGCACTAGATCCTCCTTCCAAAACTAGGTCAATGCACAGAGCCAACTCTCTATCGAGCATAAAGCCTTAACACACATGCATTCCTTTGCACAAATCAACTCGAACTACTTGAACTTCGCTACATTCTTCTTTATTTATATTTTACAATCCCTTACAATAAGGCCTAAAAATGGGAAAACCCCATGGGCTAAAATCCCATAAATCTATTAAAAAAACCCTAGAGGACCCTTTATTGGGTCCACAAAACCCTCAAAATCGGTGAGATCCCCGATCTCAGCTCTGCGATCTCATCTCTGCCTGGGAAATCCTTCTTCGACCATCGTGCCGAAGTCCAAAAGTGGGCCAAAACTGACAAAAGTTTCCCCAAAACTTTGTCAAGGGCCAATAAGCCCCCAACACTCACATGTGACTCATCCCGAGTCACTCAAGTTTGGACAATGATGCTTCGAAAGCCTCAAGCTTAGCTCAAGCTACCTTGACTTGCTGCTTCACCTGAGCTTCCTGCTCAGTGAGCTCCTAGATTATCTACTTTATAACAAGCCCTTCTAGGCGTTGTTCTACTACTACAACTACTTGATCTAGTTGTGAACCATGTCCATAAATCTCTTCAAACACCTTGCAAGCTTAATCTTTCACAGGTTGTAGCTTCCACGTTATTTCCATTACCTTACCCTAGTGGGAAGTGATTTGTTGTTGTATTGTGTGCTGCTCCTAGGATCTGTTCATCCTTTCCACTATGGTGAGCAGCTTCATATGCCCCTACAATGAAAATTCCTACTGTTTCACCTCCTGTAACTGTGCTTATAGCTTCTTTAGTTATGGATCCTTGGCGAGGCGTTCATATGTATGGGCACTTCTATCACTTAACTATTTACATTCCCAGGTGAGGGATCTTATACTTGCCACTATTTTTTTAGTGGTCTCCTCCCTCTGGTCACACACCTCCTGCAGGGTTCTCGACATTGTTCAGGCCTCCAATTCTATTATTCTAACATGAAGTTGTTGGAGGGTCTCTGCGAGCTTCACTACTTGAGCTTTAATCGACTGTTTCTCCTCCTGTACTAAGACTGGCACAGAGTGACATGCTTTACTTACCTCTTCTTTGACTACGGCCTGTTCTGTGAGAAACTTCTCTTTTTCGATCTATAGATGGTATTTTTCCTCCTGGAGCTTCACCCGAAGCTCCGCTTTCTCACTTTCATGGGCAGCTACATTGTCCTGCATTGCTCGTAATTTTACTATGATTTTGTCTTTCTCCTTTTGCAAGGATTTTGTAGCCTTCTCCTTATCTTCCTGAGCTCTCTGGAATTGGGCTTCTGTTGCATCTGCAAGCCTTCTTAACTGGGATGGTTCATCCCCCAAATCTATAGTCTCTGATGAGGAAGGCCCAGATGGCGTAGTAGGTACTGCGCGGACCAAGCGAACAACTTGATGCACTTCCTTCAATTATCTCTCAATATTCTGTATAACTCCTCCTTCTTCTCTCTGTATCTCTGCAACATGTCTTCAGAGGTGTCCTCAATAGCTCCACGGACTAGACTGATGTCATCCTTAGTGAGAGTGTCCTCCAAGTGTGGCTTATTGGCATGGATTTTCTTCCGTACTGAAGGTTTCTTCAGAGAAACTTTCCTCTTTTGTGGTGTCACTATCCCAACAGGGGGATCTTCAAGTGGTGTATCTTTGCCTCCTCCTTGCTCTTATTCTCCTTCATCTCCTTCTCCCTGTCCTTCTACTTTATCTTCTCCTCCTCCTGGCAAGCCAGACTGGTTATCTCCAAAAGTGTTGTCCTCTTCATCACTCTCTATGTCCTGGACCTCATCCTACTTTTTCTGCTTCTTCATCCCACTGGACTGTCCGACATGTTCAAATCGTGTAACTATCAGGTTTCCTATGGTATTAATATCGAATAATTTTTCATTGGTGATAGGTACAAGAGATTACTCTGGCCATTCCTTTGTAATCTTCTCCATATCTTCATCTGTCAGCTTGTATTATGACTTTAATTCTTACTAGTTCTCATCTCTTTGCATGGTGATGTAAATGAAATGGGGATTAGCTTGAAACATCTCTATGGGTTGGTACTAATGCAGGGTATGCAGTTTCATACGTGGGAATGATCCAATGGTGACCTTTAACTGTTGATAGTATCCATGGAACACAACATTGGACTACCATTGCTTTGTCATGTTGTTGTTATACCATAGGGTGGAAAACTGAGTGGCCAAGGGCTCTGTAGGTTCGATCTCTAGCAAGATAGCTCCTTCAGGTAGTTGCCAAGTGACAAATATGATCAAGATGATCAACCAACTGTAATGAAATTCATATCCCAAGTCCTGGGCTTCACGAAAATCCTTTTCTAATTCGTTGATGAGGTATTTCACCTAGTTCATCTGCATGCCCTCCACACACTTTCCTGCGAGGTCCACCATGAAGTTGGTGACCTGTGCGGGGTGGTTCTTTCTCACTATTTTTCCATCCAAGAGTTGGAAATTGAGGCTACCTTATAACCTCACTTTCCTTTTTCTACCTCTCTGTAAGATTCCTTTATTTGTTGTTCTAACGAACGGTCTGAGGACTTCTCTGGATAAAACTGCTAAGGGTCAGGACCCTTCACACTGAAACCTTTGATCCGTTGGATCAACGTCAGATCCATAGTAATCCTTTTGTCGAGCCATATATATCCTCCATGATAGCATGAAAAAAGGAGTTTAACACAAGTGTTAACCTCCTGGTGGTGGAAAAAATGTAGGATCTTCATCACGTTCAACATGGTGAAATCCACCAACCTCTTAATCCATGTCTATGAGACAAGGCAAGGTTGATTTCTGGTTTCCTTCGTTAAGTAGTGGTGGGGAGATGACATGGTGTAGTTCTTCTGGTCTCCTAAGTTGAAGTCATTGTTATTCAATAGTGACATCTGTCCTAACTAACTCCTGACTATGCAAATTCCTTTCAGAATGTACATAGTGAACACGAAGCACTCAAAATCTCAAGGGATACTGTCACAGTTAACAACGCCAGCTAGAGGTGGAATATATTCAGGTAGGATCGACGAGATCTGCTTCACGTTAGCTAGATCACCACGATGTTTGCTTATCTATTCAACTAAAAGGTTGACATGGGAAGAATAACATCCAATCGAAGGGGAAGCCTTTATTCCCATAGTCAATGACACTTGGATACCTTCATATATCGGTTTGTCAGCCATTAGCTTCTTAAGAAATTCTTTTACATATTTCTCAAATTCGCTAGTTTTGCCTGAAATTCTAGCTTTTAACAGATAAGCGGGGTAGACAAACGGAAAGGCGGGGTAGACAAATAGACATGTGAGGTCTAGTTTCAGATATCATATCTCAACACTTGGACAATTCTCTACTTATCTCAGTCAATCACGGGTAGAAAAAAGTGGTCCCAGCGCAACGAGCGATGAGTTAAATAAGCAAGGTATCATGATGGATCTTCAAACGTCCAGGAAATGATTCCATCAATTTAAATTTATTCATTATGGCATGGTCTCAATGTCCAAAAGTGATCCATAATCCCATAAATTCATTTTCTAATCATTTTTTAGTGCCATTCTAACGGCCGGGGCACTTCCAATGGTCATCTAACTCTACCAAGGCGAAGTCCAAATCTGTGCGGACCTGCTATTCCAGCGAGGTTCAAATCCTGTGAACCTGCTTCCTGCGAGGTTCTAGTCTGTGAAGTCTTCCATATGGTTTCTGTAGCTTATTGTAGCTTTCCAACATAGATTTCTTTTGATTAAGATTCCTTGCCTTCTTTCATGTTACCCGAGTCTCTCTAATTGTTTCTGGAATCCTCTTTCCATTTTTATTCTTATCTTCCCCTATCATAGTGGCTTCGCACTGTTGAGGTGCCCTCAAGGATTCAGAAGTTAATATCCCTTTTCTTAACACTTCTTGAGTGGGCATACTTCTTTCTTGAATAGATAGGCTCTTCAATCCTTCTTGCATTCTTTAAACCTTGATATCTAATTCTCTTTCTTTATGTCCCTCCTGTATTGTTACATTGTTCTACTTCTTCAACTTATCCTCTCGTTCTTCTGTTAGTCGGTCTATTTTCCTAGCTATGAAATCCCTTAATTCTTTCTTTTCTTTTTTTGTAGCTTCTTCCTCTTCTTTCCTTTTGATCTGATCCTTCTCAATTGAGGTCTTACCTAGCAATAGTGGGAAAGGGGTGCTCTCCCCAACAAATCTAATGACTTCAAATTATTCTTCAGTCAATGTTCCATGAACAATAATCAGTATAGTAGTAACTCTTCCACATAAGGTTATCATCTTTCCCTTAAAAAAGCCTATCCTTCCTAATGAAGGTACCATAGTAGGCTTTCCCAAAATTTCCCAAGTTTCTTCTGTCATAATATTCACTTGTGTTTCTTCATTCAAGACATCGTCTATGTCAAATTCTTCTATCCTTGTACTTATGCGTTGTTTCTCTTTCAGGATTTTTGGTAAACTGACATATTTATGAAAATCCATCATTTCTTTCAACTGTAATAACAGAGTCTGAACTTCCTCTAATATTTTCTCTTTATGACTTAACATGCCCTTAGTCTCTTGAATTTCTTCATAGTTTTTTTGTCTCATGTTCATCCTTTCAACTTTAGCAATAATCCTTGGACAATCATCAACCTCATGACCAACAACCTTACAACAAATACAAATAGGGCCTACCTCAAGACATTCCTTAGCAATATGTCTGACCTTCTGCAATTATAACATAATGTCAATCCTCTTTTTCTTTTAAATGTTCCCCAACCTTTTATATACTATGCATCTCCCCTAGGATCATAGTGATCGACCTGCAATCTACAAAAATTCTTTCTAGGTTCCTGCATCCACTTATTAGTCCAAAAAATATTTTTATGCATACAAATAACATATCTTTCTTCATTTCCATTAAATTTACTCAAATCAACGCTTTCTTTCAACTATTCCCTAGCCTTCAGACTAGGACGAAATCTATTAAACATACTTAAGTTCATGCTTTCAAAACAAAACATTTCACTTATCTTTCTCTTACCAAAGCACAAATCTCGCTTCTTTAGGATCTTATCTCTTTTCTTCAAATCAATTTACTTTCTTAGGACAAATATTCGCAAGTCAAGTAGAGTATTGTGCACTTCAACTGTAGATCTATGCACATAGATTCTCTTTTTCTTTACTTCAGTTCCCAACAATCACAGTTTCAGGTTGCGGCAATGGAACCATTTGTTGGCATAGGGGCATACCCATGGTTCAACGCTTAACAAAGCACCAAGAAAAACCCAACTACCGGTTGTTTTGGAAACACCTGTGAAGCAGGTGAAGTCTCACCCAAGGTAGAAGCAGGGGGGGTTACAGGACATAGGTGTCTGTAACCAGTCTGGGACACAGATCTGTGATAATATCACTTTGCAGAATATTTTTTTAACTCTTAGGAAGTGATCTACATTAGTTTATTGACCTTATTAACACCGCATAATATAGCCAAGGATAGATCAGTGCAATAACAACAAATGACAATGTACCCTGAGCACTTAGCACTTAAGTTCATGCTTTCAAAAAAAACATTTCACTTATATTTCTCTTACCAAAGCACAAATCTTGCTTCTTTAGGATCTTATCTCTTTTCTTCAGATCAATTTACTTTCTTAGCACAAATATTCGTAAGTCAAGTAGAGTACTATGCACTTCAACTGCAGATCTATGCACATAGCTTCTCTTTTTCTTTATTTCAATTCCCAACAATCACATTTTTAGGTCATGGCAATGGAACCATTTGTTGTCACAGGGGAATGCCCATGGTTCAACACTTAACAAAGCACTAAGAAAAACCCAACTACCGGCCATTTTGGAAACACCTGCGAAGCAGGCGAAGTCTCACCAAAGGTAGAAGCAGGGGGGCTTACAGGACGTAGGTGTCTGTAACCAATCTGGGACATAGATCTGTGATAATATCACTTTGCAAAATATTTTGTTAACTCTTAGGAAGTGATCTACATTAGTTTATTGACCTTATTAACACTGCATAATATAACCAAGGATAGATCAACGCAATAACAACAAATGAAAATGTACCCTGAGCACTTAGCACTTAGCATTATAAGTTAAATCTATCATTCATTTACTCCTTAACATAAGAAAAGTATTTAAACAATAAACGATCTATCTATTATACATCATAATCAAAGCACTAAGGATATTCATAACAAAAATAACACATCACAAAGAAAACTATGAGACACCAGATATGCATGGTTCACCCCAGGGTGGGGCTATGCCCACAAATTGCTTTGCCTCTTTATTATTTGCCAAGATCTTACATTTATTCTCTCATGTGCACTAAGCCATAGAGTTGCGCTTTGCACTAGACAAGAGATATGTGCACTAAACACTAGATCCTCCTTCTAAAACTAGGTCAATGCATAGAGCCAACTCTCTATCAAGCACAAAGCCTTAACACACATACATTCCTTTGCACAAAGCAACTTGAACTACTTGCACTTAGCTACATTCTTCTTTATTAATATTTTTCAAACCCTTACAATAAGGCCTAAACATGGGAAACTCCCATGGGCCGACATCCCATAAACTCATTACAAAAACCCTAGAGGACCCTTTACTGGTTCCACATAACCCTCAAAATTAGTGAGATCCACAATCTCAGCTCCACCTGGGTGCTCCTTCTTCGACCATCGTGTCAAAGTCCAAAAGTGGGCCAAAACTGACCAAAGTTTTACCAAAACTTGGTCGAGGGCCAACAATGATACTCAACCAATACTTTGGGCCTCTAATAATTTTTCTCATGGTATGCCAAACATGTCTTCGCACTTTCCATCCTCTATCTCATCGACTTAGGTGAATCCTAGTTGTGGGTATGGAGGCATGACACCCCCTTATTCTCCCTTTTCGTTTGTTGGGATTCATATCCCTCAACCAACTCTTATGGTAGGAGGTTGGAACATTCCTTCCTATAGATCGAATCCTATCTTCACTTTTCCAGGAGAAAGTGCTCAAATGGGTGGTCATTCTACTTATTACATCTTGTCCATCTATCCTTCTTCCTCTATGTTAGTTCCTACTAATTCTTTTCCCATGGAGGACCTTTGTCTGACCTTTGGAGTTTCATCCCGGGGGATTTAGTTTTATAGTATGGGCAACCCCCTTCATGAAGTTCCTTCATCTGGTAGAAACATATATCCTCACCTGAGTAACCCTTTTCATGTCATTTTCTCTTTGCAAGTGGCTTCCTTAGTGACGATTCCCTTATAACCCTTTATGAATCAGTTTGGAGGAGGATATTTTCCTACTTAAAAGGGCCATGGTGTATACCAGAACCCTTCCTAGCCTACAATTTATCAAAACTAGTCTTTCTCAGAACCTTGGTCTCAAATTTCATAACCAACCACCGCAAGTCCAGTCATTTTGATTCATAATAACATTATATCACCAACCTTTGCTAGTCATGTTCGATATGGGTCAACAACCTCTACAAGCTATTTTGAATACATGCAACCATCCACTACAAGTTATGATGGGGGAGAAACTCTAGTGACTGCTAGTCACACTACATATACATCACCAACCTCTACTAGTGTAACATCCTCGGCCACCCATGTTGAGGCATGCTACTCCAAAGAACTCTTTCATTCTCTCTGTAGAACATACTGTAACATACCCAACATCCTACTAAGTTATGCCACATAAAATTTTCGAGCTGCATGCAATTAAAACATATACACAGAGAACCTTTGCAGAACTTCATATATAAAATGTAAAAAAATAGATACATTATGTAAAAGCACGAATTCATACTGAAATAACAGTAAGCATAGACATGCATCATATATAGGAAATACCTATAAACATATAGACAGTTATAACCACACATAGGAGAAATCCATAAAATTGAACATGTAAATAATAATGCAGCATGTAAATTTATTACACAATTGGCACTTATCTTGGTAAGAATATCACCAACTGTGTCCAAACCTTCCACGAACCTCCCAGCCTTAGACCACACTGCTCATCACTCTCAGCAGTGGATCACCCCCGAGCTGGGACTAAACTCCACCCAAGGAAAGGGATTCCTAACCAGGCTAATGGCTCATAGACAACAAGAAAT
>JASDQU010737534.1:75886-89211 GCA_032191745.1 Picea mariana
GTCTTTTAAAAGAAAAGGTTCATTGATGAATGGAGATTTTGCTGTCCACAGGTGGTCTACATTATATTTGATAATACAAGGACACTCACTATTGGAAAACCTATTGTTATTAACACTAAGCTTATGAAAACCATGGTCCTGCATGACTTCTATGAAATTGTTGCTGCAATAGAGAAAGGTACTGCAAATTTATTTTTGGTTACCTGATTTGTTTATGTTGGGATCAGTTAATTATTGGGTGGCCTATGTGATTGACCTCATTGTTTTTATTGGTCTTGTAGTGGTAGTATAGGGGTTGTTTGGATGCACATTGATGCATTCTTGTATAGCCAACTATTACAAACATAATACTGATTGATCTTTACTTAAATTTATCTTCACAATCATTTTATAGTTTTGGTTATGTTCACATTAAAGGATTATATGTCTCATTATCTAACTTGAATATTGGGTTATGCTCAACGAAAACAGTGAGCATACTTTGGCAATGGTTGTGGTTGAGTATGCAAAAATTTGGGAGGAGAAAATTCAGAGGAAAGAAGGCTTCTTGAGGCACAAGGTTTCATGTCTATAACTGGCCACAGTGTTAAGGATAGAGTGCACAACAAGAATATTCTTGTAGGAAATGTTCTTTACAAAGAAAAAAAATGAGATCTAGAGCACCTCTTTCACCAATATCTCTACCACCAATTTTGCATATAAATCACTTATCGATGATTTTGGCTATATTTCTCAAGCTAGGGCACCTCTGTCACTCGAACTAGGGCTCCTATGTCTCCAATGTAGCAACTCCAGCTCTCCTTTGTCTCAAATGTAGCAGCTTTGGCTCTGCTTGACCTGGATACAATGTGGTGAGGTGAGACTATAAGGATCCAATGCTGTGGCTTCGAATTTTCTCTACAAAGAATGTGGTGAGGTGATCAGATAGGTAAGGATGTGAGCGGGAGGTGAGGCTATGAGCGAGAGGTAAGGCTGTGAACAGGAGGTGAGGCTGCGAGTGGGAGGTAAGGCTATGAGCGAGAGGTAAGGCTGCGAGAAGGAGGTGAGGCTGCGAGCGAGAGAGTTAACAATGGATTGTTTTTTTTTTAATTTTGGATATATGTGAGTGCGAGAGTTAACAATGGATTTTTATTTTTTTTTATTTTGGATATATATTATATATAATATATAAATGATATTATATAATACAACATTAATATACAAAAATGTAATTAATGTTATTTATACAACTATTTAATTATACATCCTAGGCTCATCAACTCTTCCCATTACTACATCCTAGGCTCCCAGGTCTTTCCCGATCAAACTAAATGGTGTGATATAAGCATTGAGATTCTCTCAAAGAATAACAAAGTATACCTAAGCCAAGTTTAACCCCACTTTGTCATCAACAAATCGTCAAATTCCTCCTTAGAATAATTATGTAACATTTTGGGCCATCCAAAATGTGTGCCCTATAGAACTCTCTCCCCCATCAGCATATGGCCACCCAAGAAAACATGTGGTCCATAAGATCCCAATATTTTCACTACCATGGTCACAATATCTCACATCTCCTTAGACTAGATCACACCAATAGGGATGGCACCATCAACCTTCTTCATCCCTCACTCATGGCATGAGCCTTGATCAATTCCTCCAAGGTACTACCCCCTCCTAGTTGGTGCCAACTATCTCCCACCTATTCACAGAAGGGAAAACCAATCATGAAATAGATTTCCATCAGTGCCAACTCTAGACATTTTCTCTAAATCTCAAAACACTCCCCATCAAGATACCAAAATCTAGTGATCCTCCTTAATAACACCTCATTAGCACACATAAAAGGGTTTTGAAGCAGCTTGAATAACCCATACCATGCAAGATGACTCCCCACTTCTAGTTTCCCAACCACATCATTCCATAAATTCTTAAAATGTCTCTCCCTATAGTGAATATGCTCATTTACCAATCAAAATCAAAGGGAAAAACCACCATCAGTACTAAACATATAATAGTTTATTTCTTGTGCCATCTATGCATAATTTTTCCTCATAAGTGTGCACATTGCACAATTTTCCATACAACAATTGCACAATGTCCTTGCATGGGGATATTTACCTTCACACCACACAATGCACACTTATATCTTGAATATTTTCATGTCATGTCACTATTTGCATAACAACTTCATGTAGTAAGTTAGTTGACCCCTTGTGTGAAACATGAAACTAAAGATGGAATAGTTGTGCACCTACTTTGTTTTTTCCTCTAACCCTATATGAACTTATAGAAACCCTAATGGTATTTTGTAAGGGTCATACAAGCCTAAATATAGGAAAATCAATGGACAAAACTAAAGAGGAGGTCAAGACCCTCTTACCTAGTGATCAATAAATTAAATTCTAAAAGTCGAGTTGGCTTTGTTGGTTTTTTCTAAGGACTCACAAGTGATTTGTATCAAATGGTTATATGATAGGGTGTGATTCATCACATGTCATTGTCCCTTCACTAGGCAAGGAAAGTCATCATTTATCCTTGACTTGGTAGTTTCTCATATGTTCAATGCCAACTCATCATCACACGATTGAAATTCATACACATTGATGGCTCGTGTGTCCTAGTTCTACTTGAATACCGTTGAACTTTGTTGATCCTATGTATCCCATGATCATATATTGAACTTTGTTATGCAATAGAGTCTTGATCATGAGATTCCTACTATTTTCTCACACAATATGAATGCCATCGATATAAATCATTCAAAAACTATTTCATAGATAACAAAGAAACATACAAAAAAATTCAATCAAGCCATCATGATTGGAAGATCGACAAGGGATTCTTGAAGGAGAAAGAATTTGAAATCACAACATTGTCACATTCATGAGGTAAGAAAAGGAGCCTTGTCGTTACCAATTCAAGCCTCAATTCCAAATACAAATCAGAACCACCAAGTAAAAAGCATTTAAACATAACCCATGCAATAGGGTTAACAAAATAAATCAATTAAAAATATCTATGGATTATTATGCATTTATCTCCTAAACATAATATCTTTCACTACTTCATGCATATGATTAACATGCCATTAGAAAACAACAATCATAAACCATCCATAATACACATTAAAGAAAAATCTAACCATTAAAACATCATAATATGATCCTCTATAAGAAGTCTAAATAGGAGGATCCTTCAAAACATTGAACTTAAAGCGAAGCTCACACAACCAAAGAGTTATGCGTATTCACATAAAAAGACAACATCAATTAGTAACACAAACACATTCAAATGATTTAATAATTTTTTTTAAAAGTGCCCTTAAATTGAAGAGTGTAGTCATTAGTGTAACTTGAGAATGAGAAAATATCCATACACCTAAAGCACTACTGAGAAGAGACATTTGACATTTGAACCCTTGGAATATATTCTAAATTCATCGCTCGTCAGATGCAAATATTCAATGACCAAAATGGTAAGGAGATATGCTTAGGTGTAAAGTTTATGTCTTACAACACAATTTTCTTATTTTTTAGTTATATACTCAAATTTATTTTTATCATTATAAATGATTGGTTTTAAAAAAAAATGGTTTTAAAGTGAGAAAGTATTGCTCTTAAAAAAAATGGTTTATGGTTATTACACATTTATAAAAGGTTGTGGTTTATATGAAGTAGTGTGCATTTATAAAAGGTTGTGGCTTATATGTAGTAGTGTGCATGTGAGGGTAACACATGTCATTTTGTTTCTCTATCCAAGTTGATTGCTTTTGATATTGGTTTTATTGAGGCTCATTGTTGCTTCAAGGTATTTCCCAATATCAATTATTCAACTTGAATTCAACACCGTGTTTTGTGTTTTGTTTATTTGTTTATGGTGTTGTTATCAATTTTAAGATGTTTGTAGAAATTATTGTCATTAGTAACAATTTTCATTAATGAGTTTTAGTGAAATTTTCTATTTTTATTACAAATAAAATGTTATTTATCAAGATTCTATGCTATTTAGAATTTAGAATTAACTTGGCTCATTTAATTGAAATGCACCACCACAACATCTTTGACATGTGTTGGTGCATCAATGTGTATATCTCACACTCATTTAAATGTTAATTTGGGATTCGTACTCGAAAGAGTCATTACACCATATGTGCCGAGAACAAGTAACCTACCTAAGTCTGTTGCATATAGGAAATAATTAATAACATAAAAATCCTATTTCTAAGATTTCCAAATACTCCAAAATATTCTTTGAACCTAGCAGGTAAAACTAATAATGAAACTTAAACAATCATTCAATTAAAGAGATGTAGTCCTAGAGAAACACGTCTGTTCATTTCAGGTGCTTGAATTGGGAAGATGAACTTTAAGAAGCTTGTTTCCTATAACAATTAAAACAATCAATTCCAACCATTCAAAACAAAGGCCAACTTCAACCTCATGTAATTCAGTCAAACCATCACAAGGGAGGTTCAGTATCATTGAAAGACTTTATTACAACACATGAAGATGAAATACAAAGTCTCCTGGTCCCTTGCAATACTAGGTCTATTACAATCATGAACAAAAATATCAGTCTCACACTTCAAATTAGGAAACAACTACCTTTAACATCTAAGAATGAAATGCCTATTCGATCTAACATCACTCACTTATTCACACCATCCCAAAATGGTTAACTCAATGCTCAATCTGGAAAATGGAATAAAGATCAATCACAGACACACTGTTGTAAACTATCCACACAAACACACAGAACATATACAAGGAGGTTTACCTTAGTTGGGGCGGTGGGCCCTTGCTAAACCAACTAGGAAACTCTTAAGGAAATAATAGACTAAAACTTTTCACTCACATCCGAGAATCAACATGAAGATTTTATGTATTAATTCAACGGGTAAATTGGATCAACAGTATTTACTCCATATACGACAATGATAAGTATTGTTTGGTTCTTGCAACATAATTTTTACATTTTCTATTATCAATCTCCCTTTATCATCTATATAACATTCCTTATATAAGGTAAGATGATACTATCTATATCTACGGATAAACATTAAACAGTTTGAGAAATTTCTCATTTAGGATTTACATCGAATTTTTAGGAATCGACTCCATCCTCATGACACGAAGTGCATGAGAGATGGAATCTCTTGCAATTGGAAAACTCACTTGGGCGCTTCTATCCAACTGTCTTCTCAAAATCTTCACCATTATTATGGTCCAATTGGTGCATTATGGAAACAGAGGTTCTGGTACCAGATTGCACACAGTCGTGAGTCTAGTACCGGAATAGAGCAGAGCAGGTAGTACCGGAATAACACACGTCTTGGTATCGGAATGGGTTTGGTACCGTATTAAAGCTGTCTTGAGTACCAGAATGAATTCGGTACCAGATTACATGGTGTCTGGTAGTGCTGAATAGACTCCTCATAAATGAAATTATTAAGATCCTACAAAATAAAACACTTTCAACGAATTAATTTAAGAAAGTTAAACAAACATGCTTTAAATCATGAATTACCTCTTGTAGTCATGACATAGCTATTAGGCATGTATTTGGGGAGGGAGTAGTCTAGTATAGGTTTATAACAGAGGCAAAAATCTTAGATATAGGGTAGGATAGGGCATTATCTTATGTCAAAATAGAGACTCAACATTTCCCGCATGCTGAAGATATTGCATGTCCTCATGCAATGTTATAAAAAATGATAGACAAAAATTTCCTGCACAATTGGACCCTCCTCTGTTATTCCTCAGATTGCAAAATGTTAACACCAGAAGCTTCATTCTTCAATTCCTTCTTGATCACCCTAGTGTAATGGATCAACCGCAAGACCTTGTTAAGTTTGGTAGAGACCTTTGCATGTTGTTCTTTCAATTCCGCATTCTCTGCCTTGATATGCCTATCCAGTATTTTGTATTCTTCGACTTCTTGTTTCAATCTCTCAATTTCTGTTAATAATGTTTGTTCTTTTAGGGGTTTGTCTAAGCTTGGTGTGAGTACCTTCTTAGCCACCATCTCTTGAGCCTCTTTTTCTTTCCTCAGACTCCTCAGAGCCTTCATTATCATCTTTCGTCTACTCAGGGACTTGCCTGGACTCGGTGTGAGTGCCTCCTGAGTTACCACCTCTCGTGCTTCTTTTCCTTTCCTCAAATCCATCAAAGTCTTTGTTACCAACCCTTCTATCTCACTTATTGTTACCAGTCCTTCTGTTTCGCTTGTGGCAACTCCCCAGCCACTCTCTCTTTCTGGATAACTCGGAATATCCATAGCTTCTCTTTGAGGAGAAGGTATGTTTGGAGTTGTCGCCTGTTTGGCCATACTTCTGGTGGTCCTGTGTATGGGCGGTGAGGATTTCTTAAACTTTTTGACAGGAGTAGGAGTTTCTTCAGATAGTTTCCTTTTCTTAGATTTACTGATAGGGGTAGGTCTGGACACCTGTTCCTCTAGTCTGGACTTGTCCTTTATCTTGCGGGCTTGAATTGTAAATTCTAGGGTTTTCTTCTGCTGGAAAACCCATATTCCTATCCTGAAAGATTGAAGTGTGGGTTCTGGATCTTATGCCTCCCTTCCTTCTAGTTTCTTTCTATATTTACTTGTCACCTTAGCAGTAAATTCATAATTACTTTTCAATTCTTTAGAGGATTTCAGAGGGGGTTTTATAGCTGGCTCTAGTAAAACCTCTTGCTGGTCTGTTTCCTTCTTCTTTTGTTTCTTATGCTATGATCATTGGTCATTAGGGAGAAGGACCGAGCTAGACGTTTTAGCTGGTGCAAAATTTTTATTGGTTTGTAAATGGGAGTCAGGGTCTTCTCTATTTAACTGGTTGGTTCTGATGACATTTCCACAATTGTTTCAGGAACACTATCCAATTGACCACCTGGTTCTAAGCCCTCTTTTCGTCTTTTACCCCTTTGAACCGAAGTAGGAATTACTCTCTAGAATTGAGTGGCTGTCTTATTTCTTAATATAACAGGTTCCCCTATGACCGATTTTTATGTCATTGATTTCTCAATGGGCCGAGATGAGTTGGGAATGGCAGTGTCTTATTTACCTCTTGATGTCATTTTTTTGTCTGTCTTTACTTTTCTGCTAGAGTCCTCATTGTGTGTCCCTGCCTCCTGTGTCTTGATCGACTTAGATTTTTCTTGAGTGAAACTCTGTTGGAGTAACCACTTCCAACTACCCCCTTGTGTTTTTAAAGCATGAACAACTAGAAGTTTGATTAAACAGTGATGATGAAGGATGGTCTCAGGTTTCTTGGAAACTAACCTCACCCCTCTTGCCATTTTCTTTAAACTCATCCATAAAAGTGGGGAAAATTAATCCGTGGTCCTCACTCGAAATGTGATAAAATCTTTAAATGATAAATGAAGGTCACGACATACCTTCCCTCATAGGTGAGGAGTTTCTACAGACTTATAAGCATCGTCCAATATTCTTCTTTAATATAGCTTCGAGGGATGCCCTTGGTCCAATCGGGGTCGTGATGTTTTGGCTTGAGGAATTGTTGGTAGAGATTTTTGTCCACTATTACTCTCTTGAAGTATTTTTCTCCAGCCATCGGAAGACTCGTAGCTTCTGCTATAGTAGCCTCTGTAATTCTTAACTTCATATCCCCAAGTTGCACATTTTCTCCATCATATGTCTGCACAAAGATGAGAGAAATTCCCTCATGATGACCTTTAAATTTCTCCAAGAACGGCACCCACCCTGTTTGTTCATATTTGTTCTTGCAAGCCTGATACTCTATTGTTTCTCTGTATATTTGAAATATGGGATCATGCCTGTCGACCCCCATGTTGGCTTAAACAATTCTCTCGGGTGGATAAAGCATAGACAGAGGGTCAAGGATTGAGTACCAGATGATAGAGTATTGGTTGGGAGAAACATACAAGGGATACAGAGGCATAGGGTGTCTATAGATGGTGTAACAACAACGGTAAATAACACTCATTTGGATGGCAGAGCCATCCAGAAGAGTGTTTGTGAATGGAAGTGTATATTACAACGGTCACGTCGATACTCATGATAATATGGTGAGGTAGGTCGGATCTACTAATAGTTTTYGGCTTGGTGTCGGATGATATCCACARAAGGATATGGTTGTTATGATTGAGACTTGTGTATATGAAATTGGARAAGATCATTACTCGATATGCTGTGAGTCATGGTTCATGTATAGTACGACAATGAATTGTGGGGTTTATTTACCGAATAGACAGAAGGAGTGTGAGTTTGATCTGATAAAATACATCATGACTTTGCACTCTTGATATTTCGTAGGACACTTCMTCCTTAGGGAGGTGAGGTCTAAGATTTCTACAGAGATTTGTGACAGAAACAGGGGTACATCATGATCCAAGAGCAATCAGATGTTCTAAATGCATATTTAGTCTAATTCCTAAATAATATGAAAAAAAAGTGTCAAATATGTATATCCTAGTACTAATAATTGGACAATGACTTGGAAACATTATCAAAGTTATCCATCATATTCTTACCAGTATTGGATTATCTAAGTACCGGATCACCTGTGTGTAGAATTTGTAGTTGATACGGGATTACCTGATTGTCAGATCACGTAGAGGTGATCATTGATGTRAGATAAGCACAAAAATGAACCTTTTCCTAGAGCTTAAAAGTCTTGACACTGATTCTGGTGATGGCGATTTATAGGAATAGTTGGTGTTCTGTGGTCAAATTCATCTGGAAAACCCTATAGTTGCCAAAGTATATAGAGGAATAATGCAGAAAAGCTTTGTAATAGGAGGGTAATCTGTAATGGCCAGTGACTGAGATGACAGAACCCCTTTTCTTCTGGAACCAAGGTGACCATGCTTTTGTTGGCATTTCCACTTTTATTACAATATAATAATAATTCTAACTACTACTTTTCTATGGATTTTTATCGAGCCCAGATTAGTTAATGCTCTCCGGTATTTTCAATTTTATAGAGTCTGAAAAACTTAAAGGAAACTCTCTATACTGTCCCGTGGATTTTTATCGAGCCCGGGCCAGTTCCTGCTCACTGGTATTTTCAATTTTAAAGAGTCTAAAAAACTTAAAGAAGACTCTCTCTACTATCCCATAGATTTTTATCGAGCCTAGGCTAGATCCTGCTTGTCGATATTTTCAATTTTAAAGAGCCTAAAAAACCTAAAGAAGACTCTTTCTCTGGTAGTGGTTCTCCTTATTTGTTTATCTACATGAGAATACCACCTATTTTTCTTTTGTTTTTGTTAGTTAAAAATAAAGAAAAACTTCATCTCATGACACACCTATGTACAAAAAATGAATTTATACAATTTGAAATTACTAGAGTAGGTCAACAGGAGGGGAAACCCTCTTTCTTACCAGTTTCATTTTGGAAGTCTGAAGAACATTTTTGACAAAATCCTCCTTTGACAGAGGTTTATGATAAACCTTCAGCCGATGTCCATTTACAACAAGGAAAGAATGATCTTCATCAATAGTTTTTGTCCTCACTGCACCATTTTCATAGACTGTATCAACCTCATATGGCCCCATCCATTTGGTAGACAGTTTGCCTTTAAAATTTTTGAATTTGCTATCATATAGGAGGGCCCAATCACCTGGTTGGAAGGAATTTTTTTTAATGTACTTATCGTGCCATTTAGTCCTTTGCTCTTGTATCAGAGTGGTTCTTTGTAGAGCATCCTGTCTTATCTCATCAAGTGTGTTCAATTGTAATAGCCTCTGTTTCTAAGCTTCGTTCAGGTCCATTCCCAATTGCATGGAATTTCTGAAGGTCTTTACCTAAAACTCTATGGGCAGTAGTACCTGCTTCCCATACATCAACTCATAAGGTGTATGGCCTGTAGTATTTCTCCAGGCTGTCCTGTAGGCCCACAAGGCCTCAGGAAACCTATCAGCCCAGTCTTTGTGATGCAGTTGAATAGTCTTAGTGAGGATGGCCTCTATGTCCTTGTTGGTCGATTCCACTTGGCCATTGGCTTGGGGGTGATAGGGTGAAGATTTTTTGTGTCTAATATTGTATTGTTCAGTAAGAGACTTGACCAAATTTTAGGTGAATTGTGTCCCTTGGTTAGTGACTATTTCCCGAGGCACCCTGAAATGAGTGAAAATTTCCTCAAAGAGAAAGTCTACCACATATTGTTCATTAGCTGAATACAGGGCCTTGGCTTCTACCCATTTTGTTACATAGTCTATGTAAACTAATATGTATTTTCTTCTGCGGGACATGGGATTGATAGGTCCTACAAAATCTAAGGCCCATTTTTCAAAGGGTTCGATTACTACTTAGGCTTGGAGTGGCATTTTGTCGACTGATGTGGGTTTTCCCATTCTTTGGCAATCATCGCAGTTGGCCACATATTTCTTTGCATCTTTAAAAATAGTCAGCCAATAATAGCCATATTGTAGGATTTTGTAAGCTGTCCTTTTGTCAGCAAAGTGGMCTCCACATGGGCCATCATGGTAGACTCTGAAKATATCTTGCATTTCATCTTCCCWGACACATCTTCTGATTACCAAATCAGGTCCCATTCAGTATAGGGTATCCTCATGCCACATATAATTGGCACTTAGYTGAATGATTTTCTGTTTTTCTCTGGATGTCATACCTTGAGGCAGCTTGCCGGTTACCAAATAGTTGGCTACATCTGCATACCAAGGGGTGAAAGTAGAAATGGAGAATAAATTCTCATCAGGAAAATCATCATCTACTGGAGTACTGTCACCTGTATGGATAAGTCTAGACAGGAAATCAACGACCAAGTTGTCTCTTCTAGGCCTATCTATGATATTGATATTAAATTCTTGTGGTAACAACAACCATCTAGTTACTCTAGCATTTGTGACGGGTTTATTCATTAGAAATCTGATAGCTGAGTGGTCAGTGTTCACAAAAACTTCATATCCTGTTATATAGTGTCTAAACTTATTGATGGCATGTACTACTGATAAAAATTCTTTCTCTGTGACAATATAATTTGGTTCAACATGTGAGAGGTTCTTACTAACAAAGTATATAGCATAAGGAATCTACCCTTCCCTTTGTCCTAAAACAACTCCCAAGGTGGTATCTGAGGCATCTGTATAGATATGGAAAGGAAGAGATTAGTTTGTACCTCTCAAAGCAGGAGAACTTGAAAGTTTTGTTTTTAAGATCTCAAAGGAGATTTGGCATTGCTCATCCCAACAGAATTCAACATCTTTCATTAGTATTTTGAAAAGGGGAGCAACTAGGTTTGTAAAATTTTGAATAAACCTCCTATAGTATCCGACATGACCTAAGAAACTTATGATTTCCTTTTGTGAACTAGGGATCTTAATTTGGGAAATAATGTTGATTTTGGCATGGTCTACTCTTATTCCGGTACCGAAGATGTGGTGACCTAGAAAAATTCCTTCAGTAAGCAGCATTCTCGATTTTTCATAACTAAGTGAGAGGTCGGTCTCTCTACTTCTAACTAGTACCTTCTTCAAATTATCCAATGCTTGTTGGAAATCATCCCCATATATTGTGAAGTCATCCATATAGACTTCCACACAATCATTGGTCAGATTAGAGAAAATAGCCAAGACAACCCTTTGAAAGGTAGCAGGGGCATTACATAACCCAAAGGGGAGAACCCTATAGGCATAGGTTCCCCAAGGACAGGTGAGCGTAGTATTATCTTGGTCTTCTGGTGAAATTTGTATTTGGTTGTAACCACTAAACCTGTCCAGGAAAGAAAAGTACCTCTTCCCAGATAAGGTATCCAAGACCTGATCTATGAAAGGTAAAGGGAAGTAGTCCCTATAGGTGGCCTTGTTTAGTTCTCGAAAGTCCACACTAATCCTCCATTTCCCATTTTTCTTTGGTACAATAACTAATGGGGAGACCCATTCACTATCTGATATAGGGTAAATGAAATTGGTTTGTAGGATTTTTTGGAGTTCTTCCTTTACTATATCTTTCAAGGCTGGTTTCATTCTTCTCTGGGGATATTGGATAGGTATGATCTGGCCATTAGTGTAAAAATGATGCATACATGTATCTGTGTGGATCCCTTTCATGTCAGAGTATTCCCAGGCAAACGCATCGGATTTCCCTTGGATCATTTGTACCATCTTTTGTTATTGATCTGTTTTTAGGCTTGCATTGATATACATGGACTTTCCAGGATTGATTTCTATAGCTTGGACAATAGATTCCTTCCATTCCTCTACTTGTGAAAGAGTGGTTGTTGTAGAAGTGGAAGGGTGCCAAATTTCTTGAAATTCAGGGCTAAAGATGTGTGTGTAATTAGGGAAAGATTGGGGATAGTCAATGTATGTCAAAGCAACCAAGAATAGACTTAGGATTTGATCCTCAGAGTGTTCTTGTAATCCTTTTACTTGTTCAAGTGTTAATAAGGGCTGAGTACAGTCCTCCTCCCCATAAGGATTCTCCAACCAGAGAGGAACTTCAGTGGTTGGTTGGGCGGGGGGAAAAAGGATAAGTTTCTGACTTTGAGTGCCATTGGAAATTGTCATTTCTCTAGATCGACAACTGATGATTGCATCAACAGTGGCCAACCAAGGTCGGCCTAGCACCATTGGGTGTCTTGGTTTAGGGGATTTAGGATGGATTACCAAGAAATCCACAGGGTATTCCCAAGAGGCCAATGTTACTGTTATATCATCTAAACTTCCTGCTGGGGTGATGATTGACTTATTTGCAAGCTCTAGCAAGGTTTGTGTAGGTCTTAAGTGATCTAGTTGCAGTGTTTTCATAGTGTTTACTGACATCACATTTATTACTACCCCTAGATTGATCAATGTGTTAGGTAAGGAAACACCATTGATTTCTATGGTTACCACTAGGTTTCCTAGATCACTATACTTGGAAGGCATCTCTGTTATAAATTCAGATAATTTCCCTACCACCCATATGACAGAAGGTTACTTCCTTTTTCTCCCTGGATTTTTAATGCAAAGGTCCCTTAAAATTTTAGCATAGATAGGTATGTCTTTAATGGCCTGTAGTAGTGGGATCTTTACACATATATTCCAAAGTTCAGTCTCTAGATTATGTTCTAGAGGTTCCGTAGTTTTCTTTACAAGCAACCTTTCTAGGTAAGGGGGATTCATTTCATGGGGTGTTTCCGCTTGTTTGTACTCTTCTCGTCCCTGTGTGAGCAAAAAGTGAGCACTTACATGCCTAGTTGGGCTCTGCTAGTCATGACAGCTGTATGGTAAAAAGTTAGAAAGAAAACAATAAAGCTATTAACAAGAATTAAACAAAAACTAAATAAAAACATGAGCATAGAAACAAAACTAAAAACAAATGACAATGGAACAATATCACCAATATATAGGCAGGTATG
>JASDQU010737535.1:10039-48557 GCA_032191745.1 Picea mariana
ATTGTGTTACATTGTTTACAATACAATATACATATAGGAGCCAGCGGCATCCAAAACCCTAACCCAATGACCTGGATTAGTCCAAAACCCTAATTCCTTAACCGGAAATAGAAAACCATCGGCAAAAAACCATGTGCCGAAAACCACCTAATATCATGTGGTCCCGGAAATATGTTGGCCCGGCGATAATATGTCGGCCCGAAACCGGCGAAAATATGTCGGCCCAAAAAAAAATTTTCGGGGGCGCTGCCCCCGAACCCCCGCACGGGGGGCTCCGCCGCCCTCTTACCCCCCTGCGCGCCCAACGCAGGCGCTCAGACACTACTACTCATGCAAAGAATATAACACATGCAAGGATCGGAAACCATTTTGGAACACGCTGGATGAAAGCGGCATTTTATCTATCAAAAATCTAATTATAGCGGGGGATCTAAATATTGTTCTATCAACAGATGAGATATGGTGTGGGTCCCCTGGGACTGATATATCAGAGGATTATTACAGAGAGATCTTTTCTTCAAACAACTTGATTGACATAAAGCCCACCAAAGTGGTTCTGACTTGGAGAAATGGACGCATTGGTTAGGGAGTGGTTGCTAGGAGATTAGATAGGTTTCTGGTTGTTGAAGATCTATTAAATGATACTGGACTATACAGGTCATGGGTTGAATTCCCATTTATCTCAGATCACATGTCAGTTCTACTTCAGTGGGATTTACCACCTGCTTACAAAATCTATCCCTTTAAATTTAATGCATAGTGGCTCAATGATAAGGGGTTTGTGGATATAGTCTTTAAAGTTTGGAATGATCCGGTTTTCCTCTCTGAAGGAGGCAAACAGTGGAGGATCATCTGGAAATTACAAGAACTAAAAAGACAAACTAAATGGCATAAAGAGAACCTGACCAAAAACAAAGAGAAGCTTCTATCACTAGAATCAGACATAAAGGATACAATTAAAATTTTGGGAGGTGATCCAACCGATCATACAGTTTCTCTATCTCTACGGCATATGGAAATGGAAAGGAATGGGATATTAAAAGGTGAGGAAGAACAATGGCAATTACGTAGCAAGGATCTTTGGATGACCTGCGGGGATAAAAATTCAAGATACTTTCATAAATTTGCTAGCTACAATAGAGTGAGGAAACACATTTGGGAAATCAATAATGGGCACGGGGACATCGTTACTGAACAAGATTCTATAAAGGAAGCAACTGTTAATTATTTCAAGGAATTCTACAAAGCTCCGACTATTCCGAGTATGACCGAACAATGCAAGATTATAGATTTCTATCCGCAGATGATAAATGAGGAGGAGGCTAGATCATTGTTCACACATGTTTCTTTGGAGGAGTTGAAAGTTGTTCTGTTACTTTTTAAGAAAAAAAAAGCCTAGGTCTAGATGAATGGACTGTCGAACTCTTTATTTTCTTCTTTGATCTTGTCGGGGAAGATGTCCTTGCTATGGTGGAAGAATCAAGAAGTTTAGGTTCTATCGCGGGAGGCCTAAACTCTACTTTCCTGACATTGATCCCTAAGGCTACTAATACTTCTTCTTTTGACGATTTCCGACCAATTTCATTATGCAACCTATGCTATAAGATAATTTCAAAAATTATTGCCAATTGGCTAAAGCCTTTTCTCTTGAGGGCGATATCCTTTGAACATATGGGGTTTTTAAAGGGAAGGCATATTCAAGATGCCATAGGCACTACTCATGAGAGTTTGCACAGTATAAAAAAGAAAAGGTTGAAATCCCTTGTATTAAAATTGGATTTAAGGAAAACTTACGACAGTATTGATTGGGATCATTCAAGATTGATCCTTCTAAAAATTGGAGTAGGGATTCAAATGACAAATTGGATGATGTCATGTGTCACATCATCCTCATTTGCAGTGTTAATTAATGGGGAGGCTATAGACTTCTTCAGAAGTGGTAGGGGAGTTCGGCAAGGATGCCCACTATCACCGTTGCTTTTCATATTAGTGATTGAAGGTCTCAGCTTAATGCTGAAAAATAGTTTGGAGAGAGGAACAATAACATGTATAAAAGTTTCAAGGATGATAAAAATATTACATCTCCTATTTGTGGACAATGTTATCATTATGTCAAGGGAAAGTGTAAGTGAATGGAAGGAAATAGACATGCTCATTGGTCTATTCTGCAAAGCCTCGGGTCTGTTAATAAATCATACAAAGACCATTGTTCATTATGAAGGACTCTCAGAGGCTGATTTGTCTCCTTTCAAACTAGTCCTCCCCTTTACCTTTAGTGCTCTATCTGGCGGTTTCAAATATCTAGGATACTATCTAAAGACTGGGGCTCAGCGCGCAAATGATTGGGACTGGTTAATTTCCAAATTAATAAAGAAAGTTGGATTATGGTGTAACCGGTGGTTGTCACTGGGAGGTAGATATATCTTGGTCAAAACAGTACTAGACGCCCAACCTGTCTATTGGATGTCAATGGAAGCGTTTCCTCGTTCAGTTATAAATAAGATTAAAAAAGTGATGTTCCATTTTCTATGGAATGGTCATTCAGAGACGCAACACTACCATTTATGCAGATGGGAGGCCTTATCCAGACCAAAAAATAATGGGGATTGGGGTTTTCGAAATCTTTATTTTTTCAATACTGCTTTGAATACTAATACACTTTGGAGGGTTTTAAATCAAGATAGTATATGGCATCGGGTTGTGATGGATAAATATCTGCAAAATTCAACTCTTGTCAATTGGCTTAGGAAGCCATCTCATTTTGTCAACTCAGCTTCGAGGATCTGGTCCAATCTTACGCGCACTATGCCCCTTATCAACCATTGGCTCAGCTGGCAACCAGGCGCAGGACATCTAATTAATATAGGGAGAGACAGGATACTTGACATTGGAGATAGGTCCTTTCTCCTTAAAGAGACCATTATTCATATAAATAAAAAACAAGTTATTGTGCTAGCACAAGCAGTGGTGACAAGGAATCTGGTTACTGCGGCCGAGGTGTGGATGAGCAGCGAGGAATTGGAGCTGACAGGGATACTCTCTTCTGATTGGGATAACTATATCAAGGAGTTAAATGGAGCTAGCATCTCTCTCCATACAAATGTTGAATGTTCTCTGCTATGGTCGGGTGGAGACACTAATGGAGAATTAACCATTAAAAATTGTTACAATGCCATCTTATCTATTCAGGTGCTCCCGGTATGGCGCGGCTGGCAAAGTCATTTTCGGAAATGGCAGTTACAATTGAAGGTAATATTATTTTTTTGGTTGGCTATACATAATAGAATTCTAACTTGGGACATATTACAAAAGAAAGGCTGGATTGGCCCGAGTTTTTTCTATCTTTGTAATCAAATGGCGAAAGACAACACACATCTATTCATTGAGTGTATCTTTGCAAAATCCGTCTGGGAAAAATGTGCACACATTCTCAATTTTAAAAACCAATGGGATGGACCTTCCCTTATAGAATGTATGAACTCCTGGACAATGAACAAGCAAGTATAAAAAATATTGTTGATTTTGACCTGCTGGTATATATGGAAAGAACGTAATAAAACTCTATTTGATGGTAAAGCACACTCGGCCTGGGAAATGGTTTTCAAAGTATTAGGAGCGCTCAATATAAATATACTCGCTCGTAATTCTCAGAGATTAAGACAGAATCCGATCATCAGGATTAATGGATTCTCGTTGGCTTTTTTCGATGGAGCTGCTATAACTGGAGGATCGAACTGTGGCGCAAGGGGAACCATAAAATGTTCAAATTCCCAGGTTTATCGATGGTATTTCAATTGTGGAGCTAGATCAAATACAAAAGCTGAATTGTTAGGAGCTTGGGCCATTCTTACCATCTCAAAGCCATTGGACATTCAATATATTTAGGTTGTGGGGGACTCAAAGGTGATAATTGACTGGCTAGATCAAAAAGGGAAACTCCAAGCCATCAATACTCAAGATTGGAAATGCAGAATTATGGATATGATCATCACCTTCAAAGGTATATACTTTCATCACATTTTCAGAGAAGCAAATAGGGAGATAGATCACTTGTCAAAGAAAGCCCTCTCGGTGACAAAAGGAAGGATTTCATATTTCACTTGGGATGGAGAGAATGCGAGACCTACTCTCCATGTGGATATCTTTTAATTCCTATGTTTTTCTCTTATTTTTGTTATTATGGAACTGTACCTTTTGGCAAGGATTTTGAAAGTATTCATAGGCCCCTAGTTGTTAATATTCTATATATTAACACTATGTTGTGTGTGCTTTTATTTTGTAACTATTTACTTCAAGACTGGTATGCTCTTATTTATATCATAGTGAATAGCTTAATATTTTGATAAGTATCATGACGGTCCAAGTGGATTGGTTTAGTCACGATCAAGGATCACAGATGATGTAAAAAAAAATGTTTTAATATAATTTTGTGTCAATTTTCTATTGGAAAAAAAGGTTGTTTGTTACATGAAAAATTTACCACTGGATTATAATCCATAGTTTGCTATGGACCATAGCAGTTTTAGAACTTGGAAGCTTCTTCAATTTCAATTATGTTGTGGAGATCAGAAAGGGTAATAAGATGCGCATCGATTGTCATTTTCTTCTCTGGTGAAATGATATTGGTAGCTTTGTTGATCTTGTTCCTTAACCTCAATCATGAGATATATTTTTAATTGTTATTCAAATAATTCCTACAATCAGAACTTCAAGGGAGTTTTTTGTAGCTCATAGTTACTCTCGCCATTTACCCGCGCTTGGTTGAATTTATTCACTTTGACATGCAGAGCAATGTGAATAAATCACATTGCATCTTTAGAAGGGTTATGGGTCGATGATTTAGAAGGTTAGGGAGTGTAGATTCAAGGTCTAAGTTATGTGATTATTAACACATTAACCCTTATCATATAATATATAATATATTAATTATTAAATATATATAATTATATTATATATATTAATTATATATAATAATCCAAACCAAAAACAAACAATTACATTTCAAACCTACACGTGCATGAGGAGATCAGGCGAGGAGAGTCGAGGAGAGCAGAAGAGGAGAGACAAGGAGAGCCGAGGAGAGCACACCGTGAGGAGAGCACATTGCGAGTATCTTCCCAAACCCTGATATCTACGCAAGGGAACATCGGAGAAGGAGACCCAGGGCACAACGCCAGAGGAGACATAAGTCACAGAGGGTGGAGGAGACCAAGCTAGAAGGAGCACTGTGAGCATGCTTGAGAATGGTGAGTGGTTGTTACCATCATTCACTTTTCATTATTGTCCAAATTGATTTCGAAAACCTTCACATTGTAAATAAATCCAATGAATCCAATTCATGATGTTTGATCACCTATGTTTGGGAGGGTGGTTGTTAGCATGCATAATGGCCATGCACAGTGAGAATTCTTTCATCATGTTAATGCATTTAGTAAGGATCTACTTCACCAAGAATCCCAATCCCCTTAAGCATTCCATTTTGATCAATGTGAAGAAGGTCATCATGCCTTCCTTCCCAACATGATTTTTTTGCATTGAGATCCAACTTTTAAAAATATGGATCACACCAGCCTAATTTTCTTATGGGAGAAGGAAGACAATAGTGGGAGAGAAAAATCATATCAGTGGGTAGGCCAAGGAAATGTAGGGATGCGGAGGTCATATCAATGTCTTTGGATTCAAGATCCTTTGTGCATAGAAAGTTTGTTGATGGGATTGTTCTTAGATCTTTAACATATTCATTCCCTCGTTGTTTATTGAGATACACATAGAGTTGCACCATTCTTAATTTCACAATTGTGAGGCTATTGAAGCCTACAAGGGAGTCAAATGATTCAAGAGGAGAGGGGTTGGCTCAAATCAAGAGGAACATTCCTATTTCCCCCTTTTGGGATCATGATCACATAATAGGAAGGAGTAACATCTTCAAGGATGTCCCTTAACTATGGATTAAGACAAATACCGAGGGAACTTTCCTAGTCATTGGAATGATTAAGGAAAACAATCATAGACATAAAAAATTATATGTAAAATATAAATCAAGAGGAGTATATGTGCAATGTATCAGAATAAAATACAATATTATTAAACTTCTTCAAGAGCCACAATTAACTCCAAGAAAACCCCCTCAAAGTTGGGAACTCCTCAATAAAGGTGGAAAGATGCTCAACGTAGGGTTTGAAAAAGTCTTTTCTGCCACACGTCGCTCTCCTTTGAAGTGCTTCCTCAAACCATGCTCTTATAACATGTTCCTTCCTTAAAATAAGAATTCAAACCTCAAGATAGTGGAACAATCCTCTTTGTTTTCATACATAATCCTTGATCATGCCATACAATCATTTTATATTGCCTTATAAGGTGGAGTGTTCCTTCCAAGATGAACTTTTAACCATGTTCTTATGGTTTAACTGTCATGTGTCCTCTCCTTAGCTAGGACATTCCTCAAGCATGTGTGCTAAGCAATTATTATAACCACTTTTACATGGGGTGCTCCTCATATAATTTTTACTTTATCCTTATTTCATGGTTGGAAATAGTCAAATCTAACACTTGGTACCCCTTTTGACTTCATCAAGCTGGGCACTCCCTCTAGACATTGATTAATTTCCTTTTTTGGGGTGTGTGCAAGGGTTTAGAAATTTGAATATAGAAAAAAAAGTTCAAAAATTGGAACTGGGTTGAGGATGGACTACTCACTATTTGGGGGTTCTAATTATATTATATTATAATGTGGTAGGATGATCGTGGAAAAGGGCCAACCACAGAACATGTAATTGATTATCAAATTCGACTTTCATTTTACATGAATTTTGTTATTTATTTATATAATTTTATTTGTGCGACGATCAATTATTTCATTTTTTTTATATAAATTAAATACCACTGATTTTCATGTTGAAATTATATGTAGTTGGCAAGCCATGTTGATCACAATTTTGTCAATGAGAAGGGGTTGTATTCATCCCCTAATCTGACGTTATTAGTAAAACGAAATATCATTAAAGCAAACAAGGAACTTGATAGCTTATTAGACCATCCATATCAAACTACTGATGTCCTAGAAAGGATCAATCTCCTTATGTCACAACTTAACACATATAAGGTAATAACCATAATTTAAAGGTTTTTTTTAATGTACTCATATGTTCAATTATGAAACTCTGTTTTTTAACTTTTATATTGTCTCACAAAAACAAGCATTTTATTTTTTTATAAAGAGATTTTTGGAGCTTGTTTAACCCAATGTTGGTAGTAATGGCGTTGCAGAGATGCCACAAAGTCCTAACATGAGCTGTCATACAACTGCTAGAGTACTGTTTACTTCTCCATATTCCACACCTAATTTAGATAGGAGTCATGACACACACCGCTAGGCATCCCCACACCGGTCATGCTCTAAAGGTGGTGATAGAGATGAGGATGATGATGTGGTTGACATGGTTGTATTTACTAGAGCTAGACGTGTGACCAGCACGGGGACCCTTCCGTGCACATTTTTGGTCGACGATAACAGACTTCTATTAAAACAAATAAGACTCCCAGGTAGTTTTTCATATTTTAACTGTTTCATGTTGTTCATCTCATACACAAATCATCTAGATTATTATTTTTAAATGAATGATCATATCTTTTTGTGTGTAGGAAACTACCATTTTTATAGGCACATGGAGAGCAAGGTCGTGTTTATTTTTGGGGAAACCTTACGCATGAGGTGTAATTGCCAAAATTCCAACCTCAAAAAAGAACTTATGGATTATCTCGAAGGCCTCTTTGGAGTAGACACATTCAATAAAAAAGAGGTCACCTCTACAACAAGCGAATATTTAAAATATACAAGGGATTTTTATAGACGAAGCTTGGCAGGAAATCCTAGGTATGAGCGTCCTCCCTCAATTCCAGAGAGGGAGTGGAAGGCAATCATTGTTGATGCAAAAGAAAAGATATTGAAAAAATCAGGAGAAAAAATAATTGGTACCCCAAGGTAAATTACAATATTTTGATTTCAATACCTTTAATTTTCTTTAGATCTAAATAAAAGTGTGGTATATAACATACTTGAAAATTTTGATGATAGGTTGCCTGACACTTTGAAGGAAACCAAATAAAGGATTTTCAAACATGACCAACACAAGCTATGCCAGGGCGGCTACTCGAGGTTACAGTCATGAGTCGTAAGTACCCAAACATCTTAAGAATATTATTTGTATCGCCTTACAACTTTCAGTTTATTGCAACAAAAAACATTAAAAAAACATGCTCTTATGCAATGCAGGGCGGCGACTCCGGAACTGAAACCACGGAGTAAGACCTCGAACTTGGTTACAAGTACGGCTATAAAGCCATCGTTGATCGTAGGAAAATCATGGGGTAGACCCCAAGATCCAGTTTGTGGGATAAGTTAAATAAAAATCAGTCTACATTAACTTTTCATTACTTATAAAATACGTAAATGTTTGATATCATCCATAACTTTAATGTCTTACTTTGTTTTAATCAGGGGATAAACACTATCAATGAAAGCATTAGCACTAGACAACAAAGCATTGATAGTGAAGCACAGCTAGAAGATCATGGTGCTCCCCAACAGCCCCATCCCAGTGGGGTGCAGCCCCAAGATGTTCCTATGATTGAGGCCCACGACGGTAAAATGGTTGTATATTAATCATATAATTAATAATTTCATACTTATAAATTTTGTACTTCTAGTTTTTATTACTTATACATTTACAGTTTTGTCCTTGTAAATTTTGTCGTTTCAATGGCAGAGAATGTCATAGTTGAGCCTCCTCGACCTGAAGATGATCAGGAGAATAGGGAAGCCATTCCAACGGTGCCGACTAGTGGATCAACAGGTAAATAATTACATTGCATAGGGTTTTTTAATATTTTTTTTTATGACTAGGGGAATCGACAATGGCGACAGTATCGTAGTCGCGTGACACGGGGTCGAATCCTACTGGCTACCTTATAAAACCTAGGGAGAATCGCATAGCCCACAAGCACGCCTTTGGATAAATCAAGGTTTGAACTCGTGACCTACTTAGCAGCACGAACGCCTTAACAATACATTCGTTGGCCACTAGACCAAACCCCTGCGGACGAGGTTTTTTTAATATTAATGAACTACCTCAATGATATTTAAAAATTGGCCATATAAATTTAATAATTTTTTTTTTTGTAGGTGATGGCCCTTCACAACAGCCTCCTCGACTTGAATATGATCAGGAGAATAGGGAAACCATTCCAATGGTGCCAACTAGTGGACCAACAGGTAAATAATTACATTGCAGAGGTTTTTTTTAATATTAATGAACTACTTCAATGATATTTAAAGATTGTCTATATAAATTTAATATTTTTTGTTTTTTTAGGTGATGGCCCCTCATAACAACCTCCACGTCGTGGGTATGAGAACATGCGTGCTTGACGTGAAAGGACTAAAGCAACATCAGTTGCTGCAGAGCACCCAATAAACGAAGACATGGACATGGATGAATTACTTAAGAACTGGAAAACACAAAACACGACTAAAAGAAATTGATGATGTATAATAATTTTATAAGACAGATAGATGCACATTATATAGCTAGTATGTTTGTAACATATTTTTAATGATAAGTATCATTTATAAAAAATCGTTTTTATGACATATACCTTTGAATGATAAACCTTATTTATAGATTTACAATCACTTTTTATCAATTTTTAATATTTTTAATGCATATTTTTAGTAGAATATAGATTGGGTATTGGGGAATTGAGAGTGATGTGAGGGGGGGGAGGGGCCATAGGATCTTCCACCTTCACATGGTTGGCCCTGTTCAGTAGAGAAAAAATTATTGGAGCCGTTTATTCTTGGAGCAAACCTCTCTCGATCCAACAGAGCAAAAACATAGTCAATGTTGACTTTGTTGTTGCTCCTTCAGATTGAGGGAGGTTTGCTCCAAGATCAAATGGCTCCAATAAATTATTCTCGAAACCAAGAGGAGCTTATTCAGGTCTTCACATTTGAGATGTGTGTGTGTGTGTGTGTGTGTGTGTGTGTGTGTGTGTGTCACTATTTAATCTCCTCTCATATGGATTTTACAAAAAAGAATAACAATGGTGTTTACTATTTGCAATCTTGTCGGTTTTAATTTCTATTATGATTTTTTGACATGTCTTAAAAGTATTTTTTGGTTTTTACTAAAATATAAATATAACTCTGTTTTTATTTACTATAATATGTAGTTCGCGCATTTGCAGATGCTCTAGATGTTGTATCAATGCAATGCTACACATTAGAATATCAAAGATCAGGTATGTCTTGTCTTTTTTCTTCTTTTTATGACTTCTTAAGGTTCCTTTTATTTATTTATTTTTACATTACCATCATTTTTGGGCCACTATGGGGCCAGTGATTCTATCTAATGAACCACACCCAAGTATGTAGCATATACGATTCCCTTTAGTTCATCATATCATATGATTCACACAACTAATCTAATACTTCAACTTGGTTTTTTGTGGTTTTGTATAAGTAATCCCCTGGATATCTTAGTATGAGCATAACCATAATTATGCAATAGAGTATTTGAAATGAATGAGATATAGATACCACTTCCGAGTAGAAATTACAGATCATAGGCACCAATGAACCTAGATACTCATCCTGAGTTCCAAGAATATGAAAATCAAACATCCCACCAACCTAAAAGTGGATAGGGGGTTGGGTGTGTTACACCAATGACCTCTATACACTCATATGATATTTATTATTCTCTTGTGATATTTATTGTAATATTTATGATTTTGTTGTAGAGTACTGCTTTAGCAACAAAGGAAATTATTCCACCCTTACCTATAGAGAAAGAGAAACTTGAAAATGATTTAGCTATAGATATTTCTACTAATCTATTAACCGGTGTCATTCCACCAACACTTGGAAGTTGCACTCCACTCGAATCATTGAATCTATATAACAATTCCTTAGAAGGTTCCATTCCATATTCACTTGGGTATCTACAAAATCTCATGGAATTGGATGTGACCCCAATTGTTTTCATTAACATTGGCACAAACACAAAAGTATATTTGGAAAGACTTGAATCCCAATGAGAGCAATATAAATTAACTGAAAAATTATTTCTAACACAAGATGAGATCCATATTGCTTATTAAATTTGAGAAGTTTATTTTGAACAACAATTACTAGCTAGCAAAATTTCAAAGACTTGGTTAGATAAAAAAGGAATCAAAACTTCAAATTGAAAACCAACCTATCCTCTAAATGAAATATCTCTTACTATCATTTTTCTGAAATATATTATTGTAACATATACAAAAGGTGACAAAAGGGGAGTAATTATACTAGAGAATATGTGGAAAATCTAAAATGGGGGCAAGAAGTGGTATGGAAGAGGTGTAATACTCATGACACACCCCAATGTCAAGAGAGATAAAACTCAAGTTCTAAAAGAAACAATGAAGTTATGGGACAAAAGAAACGATATGAGTACACCTAGAATTTTCAACATATCAACAATTCTATGGTGGTCATAATTGTAGTAAATTTTTTTATTTATTGTTATATAATAAGTGATTGAGGATCTCTAAAAGAGTTAAATCGACTTTGTATTTGCAGGAAAATTAAAGCATGCGTGTGCACACACACATTCAATTGGGTCTAGCTCAATGGTTTGGGAGGATAAATTTTATCCTTGCCACCTAAGCTTAAATCCAGACACATGCATACACACACATTCAATTAGGTCTAGTTCGGTGATTTGGGAGGATACATGATCTATTCACTCTTATGGCTATGAGGATGATATATATATATCACCCTCATAGCCATAAGAGTGAATAGATCATGTATCCTCCCAAATCACCGAACTAGACCTAATTGAATGTGTGTGTATGCATGTGTTTGGATATCATCCTCATACCCATAAGAGAGAATAGATAATTTATCCTCCCAAAACACCAAACTAGACCTAATTGAATGTGTGTGTATGCTGTTTCTGGATTATATATATATATATATATAAATTTTCATTTTCCTAATAAGTTCAGAAAAATCAGCTTTAAATTTTAGCAGAGGCGCGAAATGATTTGGAACACATCTGGAGGGTTGTTAAATATGGAAGAATAGTTTAAATTGGATAGAAGGAGTTCTAAAATAGCGACGATGGAAAGAAATCAAATATCAATGGTTACAATTGCGATCGGGACAGATCAACAATTGGTGTGCATTGTGGGCCTAGAAAGTGCATGGAGGTTAATTCCATAAAGTGGTTTCAAAATGTAAGCCACGAGTTTTTAAATTAAAGATGTGTAAGCACGAGGATCATTGCGGAGTAGAAAGTGGTTTACATTGAAACCGCTGGCCCGTTGCTCTGAAATGTTGAATATTATAAAGTTGATGTGAGTTTTATTTTTGTTTATCTTTGTCAAAGAGGGAAATATTGGAGCTGTTGCAACTATCACCTTCGACCAAATTTAGAATTCTCAACACCATTATAATAACCATTACCAGGTATTTTTTATTGTTGCCATGGATCCCATCGTGATTGAAGTATCTGAGCAAAGCCCATAAAATAATGAAGAAGCCCTAATCAATAGAGCTAATGATGCTTGTGACCATGAATTCACTGTTGCCCTTATTTCTCAATTAAGAAGTAACTTAACTGACATTAGAGGGAAAGGTTTACCATTTTTGGAGTCTGTCCAAGATTCTCTCATTTTGTATGCAACCAAATTTTGTTTTCAGTTTCCCGAATTTACAGGATGGTGTGCAGAGCAATACTCAGAGTCAGAAAGAGTTGTAATTGATAAAAGGGGTCTAAAGTCTTGTGTAAAATTGATGTTGTGTTAGTCAGGGAGTCATTAAAAATTCCTAAGTCTTTCTCTGAGAATTCTGAACCTTTTGATGAGGAAGAAATTATTAGAGTCTATAGGGAGTGTCAACCAGAGATCAAAACTCTGTTTTTAAGAATGATTATCAAAATTGATCAGTTTCCACTAAGTCCGTCTTTTCCCTTAAGCATGGATATCATGGTTCAATGTGTCTTCTCTTTGTTAAGTCGGTCTTTAGGTATTAATAGTGATAGATTCATAGTTGAGGTCATGTTAGGTTTCATGATCAAATTATTCTAGTCAGAGTCAGTTCAAGTTGTCTGCATTAATTTTGATGAGTTCCTAACTGATACCATCCACAAACAACTAGTTAACTTCAACTCTCTTAGATAGTTCAAATACTGTACATATCTAATCAAGATTTTTCTCACCAACAACAATGCATAGATCCCTGAATCATAATCAATATCTATTGAAATAAACAGGGTGACTTCGGTAATTTTTATCAATAAACTCATGTCAAAGGCCTACCAGATGATTTTCAATGTTAAACTGCCCAAAGTTATTGAAGAAATGAGAATTCACCTGTAGAATCCAAAAGACAGAGTAGGAGATTGGACCCTTTTCATAAGTTATACAGTAATATGAGTATATGGCTTTCATGAGTTTCATTATTAGTTTCCCATGTTTTTAACCCCCATAATTTTTTCTCTAGAGTTCATAAGACAAAAAATCATCTTTGAAACTAAAAATTTCATCAAATATCATAAAGCAAGCAATATAAAGTTTCCTTTTGTGATTGGCCCATTCATTGTAAAATCAGGAACATGTCTAGCACAGGTTGAGGCAAAGCTCAAAGATTTGTTTTCTGCACAAATTCTAGGTAAAAAATATGATCCTCATCAGATCATATCTAGAAGGAGGCAAATGAACAAGAATGCTCCATACGAGAATGATCCTATTGAAGGCCTGGAGAATTTTTTAAATCTTGAGGAATGTGTGGATGTTGAAGCCCTTGTATAAAAGGCACCAACACAACAGAGTATTCCAAAGGTGGTAATTAAGGTTCCAAAAGATAGTACACAGAGTAAGAGGATTGTTTCAAAGGAAATGAACATAGACCCTGAACACACTACCAGAAAGAAAATGAAAACCATCCAGACATAGCAGGATGTAGACTTGGAGGATGAAGGGCCTAAAAAACAAACAGGTTTAGACATGGTGGAGAGTGGCACAAGTGTAATTGAATCCATTGTTGATCAATTGGAAAGTGAAGGTAGTTCAGGAGCCTTCCATAGCCATAAATTCTATTTTTCTCAAGCCTCAAAGGAAGCCTACCAGTCAAATAAAGATTTATCTAAATGGTATGCAGAAAAAAGAAAGGAATCACTAAGTGAGATCATGAATCTAATGACTGAGGTAAAGAAAGCTTCCTAGTACAAGTCTTCATTATTCACAGTTAGAGACACAGAAAGGAAAACATTCAATATTTCCATAGCAGAATAAGATAAGGTCTCTGAGATCAAAATAAAGTATGATAATATCAGTGCCCCAGATAAGGTTCAATTCCACAAGAAGACTAGTGACCTACTATATTCAGATTATTTAAATTTCTATTTGAAAAATGTAAAATTAACATCACTAACTGCCAAGTTTGAAGGTCAGCTCAGGCAAGAAAAAGCAACAAGTAAAGCATGGCAGATTCAAATAAAGAAACTTGAATTTGATGGCCCCAAAGCAATGAAATCCTTGTTTGATGAGAAAGACAAAGTGATTCTCAGCCTGAAGAAAAATTTGAAAATTCCTGCTATAGAGCATCCACAAACTGCATAACTTGTAGCATTGGAACATGAAAAGAAAGCTTTCAAGAAGCAATCACTAGATTTTCAGGCTAAATTTATGCAACTGGAAAAGGAAAAATTAGAATGGTCAAAAGAAAAGATAGAAATGACAACTAGAGTCATAGCTTTGTCTTTTGTTGTACCCTCCGTTACACCCTCTGCTACTAAAATCAAATCAGGCACTAAAGACATTATCCAAGCAATGTCTCAGGTTAGCTTAAAGGATGGGGAAATAAAATAATTGAAAGAGAATATAAACAAAATGGAACAAGAGGCATAGAAAAGGGATGAAAGAGTATCACAACTTAAAAAGGAAAATGTAGTCCTTCATGAAAAGGTGAATAAGATAAACTCCAGGATTAAAGGAAAAAGTTTGTTACAAGGAGCCAAGCACATCATATGGGACTTCATATCAGTTGAGGTTACCAAACTCAGGACATATCTAAATTTTGTTAATGATGAGGACAACATTGTAGTTTTGTCTAAACAGAGATATAAAGTTATTAATGAAACTTTATCAAAAAGACCAGCATAATGGGCCCAGAACGCTATCGATCTCCTTAATACAGTGCTTTCATCAAGTTTGCAGACAATCGGGGTCAAAGATAGAACTTCTTTGATAATATGGGTTAGAAGAATCATAACCAAGCACAACCTCTCGAAATCAGTCTAGAATAAAGAAACCCAATTGGGAAAGAGTGTTAAGGATTTTAAGGATTTGTTTGAAGAACTATTTATCAAAGGTCTTCCATCATTCTGGGATGGAAAGGGAATGTTACATGAATAGGAATCCTACAATGCACTCTTGACACAAGAGAGGATAGATCACTCTACATTTGAAGACTTAAATGAACTTTTAAAGGGGGTAACTGTGGTAGAAATGTTAGCCATATATTTTGAAATTTTGAATAAATTTAAGATAATACAATTAGGCTTGCATGTCATGTTGTATGCCTCTTGCATCGATTTGGAAATTTTAATAAAAGAAATGATGGATTATGATATTCCTTCTAAATTACAATGGAAAGAAATAGTAAGATTGGGTAAAACTAAATGTAATTTTCCAGGTCCTAGTAAATGACCATCTAGATGTCAACGAAGTATGGGTCCAGACATCAACCAATCAGATTAAGACACTACCAAGGTCAAAGGGGCAAAGATAAGGATAAATCTGTTGAAATATCTCAAGGATCCTGATTTTATGAACTACTATTTTTTTATAAATATTGTAATACATAATGTACAAAGGGTGGGAGAAATTTTGATGGATTCATGAGTATTCTGAGAGTCTTTGTACTGTAATATTTTCCTGAAGAATTAATCAGAGATTCATGTGCCAGTGATTGTGTAGCATGTTCAATTCAGTGTATGTTCTTCTTTCAGTTTATTTCTATCTTTCCATATCTGAATGATATTCAATTAAAATATTCTTTCAGAATTCATCATGGTGATGCTCTGTCACATAGTTTAAAATATCAAGGGTGTTTTCTCCTGCTAAAACAATTTAAGAAATTTCAAAATCTGATTTCTTAAAGTGTCGATTTATGTTTTTCTTCCGTCCTTTCTACTACATCGACATTTAAATTAAACCAAGACACAGTTAGTGTCTATCTCGTCTCTGAAGTATTTTCCCATTAATTGACAGATTACCCACATAGTCATAAGCTTCAACCTTTTTACTCCATGCCCAATGGATTTCTCACAGGCTTAAACATCAAATCCCATCCAAAAATTTATTCACAATCCAAGGACTTAACCTCAAGAAACAAAAATCAAATCAGTCCTTTGAGTGACTGATTTGCGAGAGAGCCTTCTCTGAGATTGGAAGGGTTAGATTACAGTTTCTAAAGTTGGTTATCTCTGGATTTCTTTTCTCATCCTAAATAAATTACGGAGTGATAACATAATTGAAGGATAAATTCTATTGATTTTCAATGCATAGCACATTGCATCCAAATGCTTAATGCTTTTATGTCAATATGTCAGGATTTTTGGAAATTCTTTTCCACTTTAATTGCCCTACATGTTCACTGAGGTTTGCATGCATGTGTGTTTGTAACTTTGTATATATTTTGTGACTAAAGCATATCATAACCATGAGAAAAAAAATAATATAAATATAGAATGAAAAAAATTGAAGACACAACATACAATTTCAGAGTATTCTCTTACTGTATTGCACAAGGTTCACTCCATAGTTATGATATCCACTTAACGTGGCTATATTTAAAATTTAAGGTGTCATGACTCACTGAAAATGGATTCTTCCACTTATATTTTGTATGTTTCAACAAAGTCCTTCCCAAAGGTTCCAACTTATTTTGAAATCCCTACAAATTGTAGTAGTTTGTTTCCTCAAGATTTTATAATTGGGTTTGCTTATTTATGAATTTCAGAGACCATTTAACATCCAATTTTAAACATATGAAAGTTTTCATATGAAGGGAAAGAAAACTAGAAAAACATACATGAAAGGAAACACATACTTCATTTCATCACCGCATGAATCTTTGGTATGAAAAAACTTTGGACATCTCCACTTGTATTCTTTTAAAGCCAGAAATTGTTACAACGATCAATACAATTTGTCCTTTGTGATTCTACCAACCACGAATACATTAAAACCTACAATATTTATACAACAATTCATTTCATTAGGTTTTAACCGATTATAATAGAATAAAAAATTTCAATTCACAAAATTTGGGATTCACGGATATTTCTGCAGTTTGGTCCTTTATCTTCGTCCTTTGACTTTGATTGTATATTCATTTGATTTGTTTCCTTTTTATCGATAACTAGAAATCATTTACTCGATCCTGGGAAATTATATTTGGTCTTTCCCAATATGAATATTTCCTTCCATTGCAATTCAGAAGGAATCTCATAATTTGTCATTTCTTTCATTAAAATTTCCAAGTCAATACAAGTGGCATAAGACATGACATGTAGACGAAGGTTGGCTGTCTTAAACTGATTTAGAATTTTGAAATCTGTACTCAATTTATCAACTAAATTAGCCCCTTTCAAACAAGAATGATTTTAGGGGCTAAATTTCTCTCATGGGCTAATTTTCCATGTTTTTTCCAAAAATGAGATTCGCTATTTTAAAAATGATTCGCCCAAATTCTATAGGATAAAATTATTTTACCTTAAAAATCGCCAAAATTTTATAAAAACTATATAAAATACTTAGAAATTTGATTATTTTTAAAAAATGTCGCCAAACATTTATAGTTGACATATGAAGGACTAGTAATATTTGCCAAGGTTTCTACATTTTAAAATAATTTTCTATCCTTAAAAGCATCCCTACTTTCAAACCCTCCTCTTGGGTTTCAAATCTGGAGTGGTCCATCCTTGATCGAGTCAAGAGTGCATTATATTCTTCTTGATCCCGCAACTTACCTTTACCATCCCATAATGATGGAAGGCCCTTTATGAACAATTCTTCAAATAAATTCTTGAAATTTTGTACACTTTGTTGCATCTATCTTGATTTATTTATAACTGATTTCAAAAGATCATGTTTTGTAATAATCCTTCTGTTCTATATGATCAATGCAATTATGTTCTTTACCCCAATGGTTTGACGATCTGCAAGAGAAACTAGGTTGAGAATATTAATGGCATTTTGTGCCCATTCAGATGGATTTTTGGCCAAAGTCTCATTAACAACAGTGCATTTATGCATGGTTGTGATTACTATATTATCTTTATCACTTACAAAATTGAAATATGATCTAAACTTAGTAGCCTCAACAGCTATAGAATCCCATATGATATCTTTAGCTGCTTGCAACAGACCTTTACCTATCAATCTTGAATTCAACTTATTAATATTCTTCTGCAAGACTACCTTTTCCTTTTGAACTTGGGATATATTTTCATCCTTTGTGTGCACTTCCTGCTCCAATTTCTCCATGTTTTACTTTAAACCTTTGATCTCTCCTTATTTCATTCTGACTTGTGACATAGCCTGAACAATGTCTTCAGTGGTTGATCTAGTTCCTACAATAGGAGATAAAACCATGACTTTAGTTACCAACTCTACATTTTATTTAGACCATTCCATATTTTCCTTTTCCAACTGCAAAAGATTAGCCTTATAATCATGTTCTTCCTTCTGAAATGTTTCTTTTTCCTGCTTTAAAGCTACAATTTCTGTTGTCTGTGGGTGTTTTGTAGCAGGCATATTCAACTTTTTCTTGAAACTCTGAATTATTTTATCTTTTTCATCCAATAAATACTTTATACCTTGAGGACCTTCAGACTCAAGCCTTTTATTTTGAGTTTTCCAAGCTTTGTTGGTTTCCTTTTTCTGTCTTAGATGTCCTTCTAATTTTGCATCTAAGGATGTCATCTTTGAATTTTTCAAATTTAAACTCAAATAATCAGAATACAACAAATCACTGGTCTGCTTATGGAATTTCACTTTGTCAGGGGCACTTGTATTGTCATATTTGATTTTAATCTCTGACACTTTATCCTCCTCTGAAACTGCAATATTAAAATTTTTATTTTCAATATCCCTTACAGTGAACAAGGAAGATTTCAGTTGAGAAATTTTTTCTACTTCAGGGAACAAATCCCTTATTTCACCCAAAGCCACATTTCTCTTTTCAGCGTATTGTTTTGCTAAGTCTTCTCTGGATTGATAAGCTGCAGTAGGTGCTTTATCAAAATAATATTTTGACTATGAAAATATCTTGATCTGCCTTCACTTTCAAACTAACTTCTTTCCTCAATTTTTACAATGTTGGTACCACTTTCCACAATGTTCAAATTCAATTGATCTCTGGGTCCTTCATCTTCAAAATCTACAATCTTCTTTGGCTGAACAATTTTCATCTTCTTTTTAGAATTTTTTTCAACATCAATATCCATAGTCTCTGAAATGCTTTGTTTCCTGTACACACTGGCTTTGGGAATTTTAATCACCAACTTTTGAGGAGCTTGTTTTGTTTGGACTTGCTGCAATGGTGCTTCCACATCAACATGCACTTCCAGATTAGCTAGTTTATCTAAGCCTTACATATTCTCATGTTCATAAGGTGCATTTTTATTCATCCGACTTCTCTTGGATATTTTCTGATGTGGATCATATTTTCTTCTTTATATTTCTAAAAAGCCAAAGTCTTTGAGTTTTCCTTTAACCTGTGATAAACATGATCTAGACTTAACAATAAAAGGACCAATAACAAAGGGGAATTTGATGTTATAGGCTCTGTGCAGTTTGATGAAGTTCTCTATCCTAGAGATAATTCTTTGTTTGATGAACTCAAGAGAAAAAATCCCGGGAGTTAGGAATGTTGGAAAACTGAGAGGGGGGAGTGAATCAGTTGTTACCTAGCTTAAACAATTATGCTCATTTTAAATTCATTACAGAACTCTCAATGATGATCACAATAATGCAAGGATGTAAGCAATAGAACATTCAACATCATTCACACATATGAGATACACAGAGACAGATATTTCCTGAGGAAGCCCATAAAGGGTAAAAACCTCTTCTTCTTTATAGGATAAGTAATATTTACATTCTGTACATTATCATACTTATGAGCACCAACTCATAATGAGGCTGCAACCTCTGTTTTTCAAGCTGCTACTTGCTGAGAGCACCAACTCTCTAGATTCTCTAGCACCCACTAGAAGGAAGCACCGACTCCCTGGTTTCTCTAGCACCCACTAGAAGGAAGCACCAACTCCTTAAGAGTTCCAACACCAACTGGATGGAAGCACCAACTTCCTAAGAGTTCCAGCACCAACTGGATGGAAGCACCAACTTCTAGTTACACAGACACCGACCTGTATATCAGAGAACCAATGTTCTCCCTTGCACCACCCTACCACCCTAGTTTCTTTGGCTGCAACCAGATGGAAGCTACAAATCCCTATGTTCAAGCACCACTTGAAGCTATGAGGACAACAGTCCTCCCTAGCACCTCCCAACCACCCTGAAATACAAATCTTTGCTACTAAAAATTTATCACAGTGATACAATATTTATCAATGGCTTACCGGTCTCATCACTGTTCTTCTACAGTGCTCTTCTCTACCTGCATCAGTGTCTTCCTGCACACTTTCCTTACGCGTTATGTTCTTCTTCATTTTATGCTCTGTGCGCCATGTCCCTTCTATGCACCATTCCTCTTCAGTGCATTTCAACAGTTGCACTTTGATTCCTTCTACACCCATGAATCACACTCAACATCTCCCAATCTCCTCTCTGTTCTGCATTTTTATTCCCTATGCGCATCTTCTACATCCTCTATCCACAATGCTTCTGCATGCTCTCCCCATGTCGAGTGCTCTTCCTGATCATCATTACAACTCTTCATCTTCTCTGGTGATTAAACCCATGTGTCCATCATCACTGGGTATTATGCCGAGATTCCTTAACCTCTCCAGCAGTTGAGACTCTTCGTCTTCTCTGTCACAGTCGAGCTCATTCCCTCTGTTGTAGTTCCAGGCTCCAATGGTCTTACATCTATCAATAGCCTCTATGAACAGTCTTCATTCCACTAGAAGATGCCTTGAGACTCTTCATCTTCTCTGGTGATCACCCTAAAGTCTCTTCAAGTCCTCTGGCAGAAACCATCAGTCGTTTCTAGCAGTTACACTATGAACCTATTGAGCCTTGTACCTTTGGCACCTTTTACCTTTCCTTTCACATGTGGCCTCAGGCGATGACCACACGCCTGTTCAGAAGGTGCTTTTGTGACTCGTGTTTCATGGATCTGGGGATGAGGCATATCGACTCTCCAAATTGCGATCTTCGAAATGGAGCTTGGTTACACTAGCTCCTTCCTCCATCTTTCATAGATGTGACCACTGGCTGTGACCACAGCCTTATTCGAAACTGCATTTCGCAATTTCGTGTTTCACGAATTTGTTGTGAGTCACTCTGACTCTTCCAACTCCCGATCACAAAATGGAGCCTTACAACTTGCAAGTTCCTTCCTTCACATGCCCACAGTTGTGACCAAGCATTTATCCATAAAGTTCTTTCATGATTTCACATTTCGGCATTCTTGTGGAGAAGTATCTCGACACTCCAAGTCACAAACCCCGAAATGATCGGTAATGTATTTCGGTGTTTCACATTTCGGCGTTTTGTCATTTCTGTGATGAAGTGTTTCGACACCTCCAATCTCCTGGTATCCGAAACTCTGAAATGGAGTCAGATCAACGATCCATGATCTCCCTTTGATCGACGACTCAGATTAAGTCGTGGTTTCTCATTTCGCGATTTCGACATTCTTGTCGTGAGTGTTCTTGACACCTCCAACTCCTGGTATCCGAAAGTCCGAAATGGAGTCAGATCAATGTATTTCGGCATTTCACATTTCACCATTTCGACATTCTTTTCGTGAGTGTCCTTGACAGCTCCAACTCCCGGTATCCAAAACTCCGAAATGGAGTCAGATCAACGTATTTCGGCATTTCGCATTTCGCCGTTTCGGCATTCTTGTCATGAGTGTCCTTGACACCTCCAACTCTCGATATCCGAAACTCTAAAATGGAGTCAGATCAACGTATTTCGACGTTTCTCATTTCCTCGTTTCGGCATTCTTTTCATGAGTGTCCTTGACACCTCCAACTCCCAGTATCCGAAACCCCGAAATGTCGTGGTTTCACATTTCTCAATTTCATCATTCTTGTCGTGAGTTGCTTCCTTGACTCCTGGAGTTTTCACTTCTGATCTTTCCATGTGATCATCGTTGCGCTGTTGGTCTTGATCTTTACCATCAATGAAAAACATGCATACTCTGCCTTTGTCTAAAAAACATGCCAACAATCTCCCTCTTTGGCATTGATGGCAACCCCTTGAAGAACGTCCAACTATACCACTGTAGCATCCTTGAAATTACCACACTTTCTCCCCCTTTGACATCAATGTTAAAGAAGAAACACACTCCCCCTGAGATGTTGCAGTACATACTCTCCCTGTCAACTATGAGCATCTTAGAGATACAACAGATATTCAATAAGTACTCCCCCTAACCAGCTGACCAGTTTAAATGAAAGAAGTTATAACCCCCAACTTTTGACAAAGATATCCAAAATGGGTCGCTGCTAACGGTTTAGTAAAGATATCAACAATCTGTTCTATGGAAGAAATATAATTCAGCTGAACAATTCTGTTTGTAACTTGTTCTCTGAAAAAATGGTATTTTATTGGAATATGTTTAGTCTTGGAATGAAGAACAAGATTCTTGGAGACACTAATGGCACTGGTGTTATCACAGTGAATTGCAATCGGATCAGTATAGTTTACCTTCAAATCTGCAAGAGTTTGGATCATCCACAAAATCTGAGTGCAGCAAGTAGCAACAACAATGTACTCTGCTTCTGTAGTTGATTAGGAAATAGATCCTTGCTTTTTACTAAGCCATGCTACTAATGAGTCACCCAAAAAGAATGCTCCTCCACTGGTGCTTTTTCTCTCATCAACACAGTTTTCCCAATCTGCATCTGAATAAGAAGTTAACTGAAAATTCTGATTTCTGGGATACCACAGACCATAATTCATTGTTCCCTTCAAGTATTTGAATATCCTTGTGATAGCTACCAAGTGACTTTGTTTAGGAGATGACTGATAACGACCTACCATTCCAACAACTTGCATTATAACAAGACGGGATGTTGTGATGTATAGAAGACTGCCTATCATTGATTGGTATGTCCTTTGATCAACATCAGGTGACATATCATATTTACTGATCTTGCAACCAACCACCATAGGTGTACTAACAGGAGAGGAATCCTCCATCTGAAATTTCTTCAACATCTCTTTCAAATATTTTTCTTGAGAGATAAATATTCCTGCAGAACTCTGATTTACTTGTAAACCAAGGAAATATGACAGTTCTCCTATCATGGACATCTCAAACTCTATTTGCATAGAGTTAGCAAACCACCGGACAGATGATTCATTAGTACAACCAAAAATAATATCATCTACATAAACCAAAACAACTAGTAGATTATCACCTTCAGACTTAATGTAGAGATTGATGTCAACAATACCTTTCTTGAACCCTTTGTCTTGTAAAAATTTGTCCAGTCTATAATACCAAGCTCGTGGTGCTTGTTTCAGTCCATATAAGGCCTTCTTCAGCTTGCAAACATAATTAGAATTATCTGTCAATGATAATCCTTCAGGTTGCTCCATATATACTTCTTCCTCCGGATCTCCATTAAGAAAAGATGACTTAACATCCATTTGATACTCTTTAAAGTTCTTACGGCATGAATATGCAAGGAACATTCTGATGGCTTCCAATCTTGTCACTGGTGCAAAAGTTTCATCAAAGTCCTGACCTTCAACTTGTGAATACCCTTTATAGACCAATCTGGATTTATTTCTAACAACTTGTCCTTTTTCATTCATTTTATTTTTGAACACCCATTTGGAACCTATTACATTCTTATCTTTAGGTCTAGGGACAAGCTCCCAAGTATTGTTCTTCTCAATCTGATCAAGCTCTTCATTCATAGCTCTAATCCAATCATCATGATGGTTGGCTTCATCAAATATTTTAGGTTCAGTCATAGATAATAAAAAAACACGAGATTGTTCTGAGTCTTTAATCAATGTCCTTCTTGTCTAAACTCCTTTATTTATATCCCCAATTATCTGATTTTCAGGATGATTCTTTCTAACAATTCTGAGAGGTGAGTTTGTTTCTTTCTACTGATTTATGTCAGCCTGAGTATTTGTATCTACATCTGATTCAAATTATTCTTTTTCTGATCCTTGGACCTGTTCATTTTCATCTTCAACTATATCTTCTGTGCTTGGTTCAACACTGCTTACATTTCTGACCGGGATTTCTTCATCAACTTTTATGTCTATACAATCACTAGTTTATGCAGCCTCTTATTGTAACATCTATACCCTTTACTATTTGTAGCATAACCCAAGAAGATACCTTCATCAACCCTGTCATCATATTTGCCAATATTTTCATCATTGTTCCTGATATAACATTTACTCCCAAAGACTTTAAAATGCTTGATTGAAGCAGGTCTTCCAAACCATATTTCATAAGGAGTCTTTTCTTTGAGTTCAGGACAACTGGATGCAAAAGGGATAAGAACAAAAAACAATGTCTATGTGTTAAAAGAAGAAAAAGAAGAATGCCACTTAAGAAAATAGGATGAAAGTTGGCTGTGGCATAGGAGACTTGGACACCTAAATCTTGATCATATAATCAAGCTCAGAAACAATGGGGCAGTAAAAGATCTTCCGAAGATATCAAATCCATACAACTCTGTTTGTAAACCTTTCCAGATAGGAAAACTTACTCGCACTCATTTCAAATCTAAAAACTTTCCTTCAACAGAAAAAACTCTCCAGTTAGTACATATGGATTTATGTGGACCATCAAGGAAACAAGGTCTTTAGAAGTAAAAACAACTTCACATCCTTTGTCACAAACTTGACTGACACTTAGTAGATTATGTTTCAGACCATCTACAACAACACATCTTGAGCTTTTCCTTTGACATTACTCAAACTTACCATTCCTTTACCTTTTATTTTTCCTAGTGCATCATTTCCAAAAGTTACATTCCTTGATTTGATTTCACTTAGAGTTAGAAACTTACTTTTGTCTCCAGTCATATGTTTGGAACATCCACTGTCAATATACCAGGGATTCTTTTGTCTTTGGGCCGATAACACTAATCCGCACTGGTCATCTTCTTTCTTCTTCCAAACCTTGAAATTTTCAGTAGCAACATTCAGATCTGGCTTATAGTTTCTTAAGCGACAGCCTGCAGCTTTATGTCCATAATTATGATAGTTGTAACATTCTGGTTCACTGAATAACATATCATAACGATTATTATGCTCATAATTGTTGTTGTGTTTCACCTGTGTCCTTCTCCCAGTCATTACATGATTTATAGTCTGTGATTGTTTGTTGCTTGGTTGTCTCAATCTTCTTGAAAAAATTGATTTCTCATATCTAAATCTTAAAGAACAATTTATAGCTTTGTGACCAAAGTTAGAACCAAAAAAACAATATCCATAGAAAAATCCTTTGTACCTAGAAGAAGATTGTCTTCTTTGAGTGAGTCGATTTCTTCCATGCCGATAGTTTCTCTGATCTACAGGTTCGGTTCTGATACTTTTTCTTTCATTCCTTCTCGGTGGATGATTCTCTTTCTTTGTTTCTGCAGAGTGACTGTTGTCAATGTTTGAGGATTTGAAAAACTTGATATGTTCTATATTACTTGGATGATCACTACTTGATCCTTCTTCATACCCCAAGCCAACTTTCAACTTTGGGTTTCTTTGTTGATTTAGAATGGAGGTTAATCCTTCTGAAGCTTTAATACTTGACAGAGTTTGGTGATACAATGCCTTAAACTTCTCCATCTCTTTTCTGGTTTTCACTACTTATTCTTATAAGGCTTCACACCTTGCTTTCTTCTCTGATAACTGTTGTTTCAGAATGTCCTCGATTTTCTTTGCCTCTTCTAATTCCACTTTTAGCAGGGAAAAGTATTCATCAGGTTTTTTAGTGCCTTTCTTGAACTGTATCAGTAATTGTTTTTGCTTTCTCTTCTTAAGTTTGAGCCTGTCAATCTCTTCCAAAGTGTTGATCAGCCAATGGAGGCCTGGAATGATTCTAAACATGGAATACTCTTTCCCTTTACATCAGCCAAGTCGCTTCGAGACACATAAATGGGGGAAATAGTGATATTAGGGTCAAATACATATGCATCTCTGTCAATTAGGGCTTCCTCATTACTTTCAGGGTCTTTCTTTGCTACTGATAATACTATGGGATCCATGGAAATGGGGTAAATACCTGGAAATGGGTTGTGATGGTGAAAATATGGGATGCAACATAAAAATGGTGGTCGAGACAATGTTCCAATGATCCCCAAGTTTAAAAATAATAAAAAATAAAAAATAAAAATGTCAAATAGACCTTTTATACTTTTCACTTTGCGGAGATGTGGACTGACAATTTTGGAACAACCCACTTGTCATTCCATAATCAAGATGACTCTAACACGTACTCCTCAATGGAAACCGCGGTTTGGATTTTGGGACCACCCTTCAGACTTATCCCCGACCCAACTTCAAATTCCACAATGCTTCCTGGTCGTCGATTCTGATGGATCATGATCAAATTTACTAGTGCCTGCTCTAATTTATTTCTTCGCCAAATTTAACTTCTTTGTGCCTTTTTTAACCTTCCAGTCAATATATATATATATATATATATATATATATATATATATATTGTCACTCTTGCGACCACACAAATCGTAGATAGTCTCTCTTGCGATGCTTGTCCTAGGTTGTCGTTCTTGCGAAAATTGTCCTCGGTTGTCTCTCTTGCGACAATCATCCTCGGTTGTCATTTATGCGACGATCATCCTCTGTTGTCGTTCTTGCGATGATCGTCCTAAGTTTTCATTCTTGTGATGATGATCGTTGGGTGTATCGCTTGCGATGACCTATGTAGGTCTTCTCTCTTGCGAGGAATTTCATAGGTTGTCTCTTGTGTGACGATCAATGTCAGTCATCTCTCTTGCAACATTGTCCAGGTTCATTGCACGTTCGACGAGATATGATGCGAAATTTGAGGGGCCCAAGATTCATTGCAATATCCACAACATAAAATCTCAAGATTGTCAAAATGGTTGTCGCAAAATGACCCAAATTTACTAGTGTCATGATATGGCTCGTCAATGTTATATCGCTTTGCATCCTGCAAAGTGTCATAGGACCATGTTGGTCTCTTCTTGGTTACTGCAATGATTCTTGGTAGGCCCTTCTTGCTCTACTAACTCTTCTTGATGATCTGAAGAGTGATTAACTACACTAGAGGGATTTGTTCTGTCATCTTTGGAGCCTTTTGCTCCTCATGATCAGTCTCCATATGAGATGTTATGTGTCTTGCAAAAGTAGCTTCTTCTTCTTCTTCTTTGGAAAATGGATGTATACGGTCATGTATATAACTTGGATAGTTTGCTCCATGTCTCAAACTAGAGACCATCTAATATGTTTCCTCCTGCAACCATCACTATAGCTTCCCTCATAGTTATCACTTGAGACCTGCCCGGAACAAGAACAACAAGAGGAAAACAATAGATAAGAATAATACTTTTTATAATAATAAGAAATAACAAAAGCAATCTTCATGGTAGCTCCTTCAAATATATCACTTGTGACATGCATGAAACAAGAGTCAAAGTAAGAAATACAATAGTATGAAGATGAGAACAACACTCTTCTATTGTTGTGATCAATCATTCCTCCATGGTAACCTGGAGACAAAACAAGAACTATATTCTAGAGGATATGTTAGTTATATCTAGTAAGTAGTTACAATAAGCATTTATATCAATAGTGCTCACATGCTACCGATTATTCATTATATCTAATAGTAATAGAACTTTTCATAGATTGTTGTTACAATTGTTTACTTGTAGTGTAGTAGTTATCAAACTTGATATTTGTGAATTTGATACTACTTGATATTCTTGAATTTAATCAACCAAGCTTGGAACCTGGAGTCTTGTCTTCAAGAATGAGTGTTGCTACTTTTCTTCTGAGTCTCCTTCACTCAATATGACAAGTTTTTTCTTCGACCTGCCCCCTGTACTAAGTGTTATAACCCTAGATTTCTCTACACATGTATACCTAACATTTGTCCCTCTTACTTGCATTTTTTGCCAAGCCATCACTGAGTTGCTCTTCTTAAAAACTCATTTTTTGAAGATGTACGTGCCCTGCACCAATACTGCCCATGTACATATGCTTGTTGCACCACTACAACCCACTTACGTATGCATGTTTCACCACTACAGCCCACATATACTTGCAAAAGTTGCAAAAATTAAAAAGTTGCAAGGAATCCGTTGAGATTACGAGCCATTGGGTAGTTTCCCAACTAATCCACCACCTATATCCCATCACCCAACCGAATAACCATCCTTTTGTCATATAAAAGGAGGTGTTGGGGTCTCATTCCATATCTAGACATAAGAATAATGAAACTCTGCTTGTTTCACATCCCCTCCTTGCCCCAAGCATTTGCAGCCTTGTTGTGAGAATTGCCTCAGAATTCCTCATTTTTCCATTTTTCCTCCATCAGAACCCATTTCATTTCTCGAGAAGAAGGTTGAGAGGAGAAAGATACACGAAGGTGCACTTGGAGCTTGGTGAAGAGGATCCCAGACCAGGTTCGAGGAGCAGCAGCCGACTTTGGTTGTAAGTGATCATCGTATTATCAATAAAATAAATAATCTTCCTATCCCAAAACATGATGTATCAAATGTTTGCATTTGATTTATGTTTTTATTCTAACATCTAACCCTTATTTATGTATGAAATGTATTCTTGTAGATTTTTGTTTGTTTTCCCTTGAATGCAGGCCAGCCTTGGGAGGAGATTTGCAGTCAACAAAGCCTTCAAGCACGAGAGGATTGTCACCGGACATAGAGTAAATGTACAATTACCTAATCCTTCTCATTTTTCTTTTCTTTCATAAGGCTAGGGTATGTTTTGGGTAGTTATAGAAGTAGGAGACTTTTAAACAATTATTGATCTGCCTACATTGTAAAACCTGGTGTAGCCATAAGGGGGGGTTTTCCCGCTAGCACTAAGATAATATGATTTCTTGACAGAAATATGAGTTAGAGAATATAATGCAAATAAACTCTAAAATCTCAACCTTAATCAATCTAATACTTTGACTAAAGTTAGTTTCTAACTTTTAAATTTGACTAGAGATTAGTATGATAATCATAACTTCAATAGATCAAAATGCAACCTAGATGTTCATAAGATCACAATAATGCCATAACAAATAGAGGCATATCAAAACAATCAAACCTAGAGTGCATTGTTACTATGAATGTGTTGTATCTGAGATCCGTTTGGATCTACAATTGTTGTTTGGACAAAATATCCCTTCTCCTGCAAATACCCTTGAGATAATGATACAATTTATACATATATAAGTACATACCTCTAACAACATAGGCAAGTAGTGGCACCATCCAACAACAACGATAAGTAATGACAAACCTTAAAACTTCAAAGGTGCTCCAACCTATAATCTAAAGGTAGCTGGAGATTCTCTAGGGTAAGGCACACTAGGACAACCAAAAATAATCCCAACACTTCATAGAAAATTTCACTGCAACCGGTGTTGCAACTGTCACTGTAATTGGTGCTACAACTGGTGAAGAAACTAGCATGAAGGAACTGGCACAAATTAATTGGCACTACAGATGCAACTGATACTACCACTACAACTGCAATTGGTACTGCAAACCTAGAGTTTTATGAGGAAACTCTAATTTCTCAAACTTTGAATTTCAAAATTTTTATCCAGGGACTAGATGTGATCTCCTAGATGGTATTACTATTCCCAACGTCATCCAACAAGGTGGATGATGTCAACTTTTAGGGTTATTCATAAACCATAGTATGCAGAAACCCTAGTATGCAAAAAACCCTAATTTCTGAAACATGTCCAAAACTGAAAAATTTTCTAGGGAAAAGGTGCACTGGGGTTAGGAGAGTCTTCCTATGCCATTGTTTTGCTTAGAGAGATATTATGTGCTATGAAAATACCTTCTTTCAGGCCTTCTCTGATACCATGTTGAATTTTCATCTTAAGCAGTTAATTAGATTAGTGTTCTTTTACTTTTAAAAAATTATCACAATAACTGCATTAAAGATCATTAAAAGAATAACATCCACAACATCCACAAGATTTAACCTGGGAAAACCCTCTAGGGTAAAAGCCTAGAAAAAATCCTCAATATAGATTCAACAACCAATAACAATGCCTCTCTCCAAGAGAGAACTAACAAAGAAGAATATCCTTCTCAAACCCTTGACTAGGGAAGATTAGTGCACCACATAACCAAGATATACCTGAGAAGTAGACCAAGAACTTCCACAACGTCACCTCCTAACTGCACTAGCCTCTCCCTCTAAGACTTGTGCACTTCTCTTCTTAGCCAGAAAAATTGTGTGAGTGTGTTCAAATGAGGCGCTATCCTCCATTAAAACAGTAGTTTGGTCAACCTAAAATTAGGTTTGGGATGACTTGTCACTTTATCCTTTTATTGTACATTTTATTTTTCAAGGAACAATAGGGATGACTTTTACAAAGGCGCAATAGGGTCGTATTAAAAAATATAATATAATAATATTCTTTAGGTTTTTTTCTTGGTAAAATAAAATAAGAACATCTTTCGAAGCTACTCAAACTTAGACGAGAAACTATGAGGTCAATGGAATTTTTCTTGATATTTTGATAGACTTCCAAGTCTTCATCCGCAAGCGGGAAATCTCCAGTGTTGAAAATTTGGTAAATTTCATCGTACCAAGGACAATGATCCATCCCATTGAAAAATTTGGTGTTTGTATCCAGAACGTCATCTGAACGCATGATAGGTGTAGGTACATTCTCCATGGGGTTCTTTCCTCTCCTGGGCTACGGTCATGAAATAATGTTGTCTCGGTTTTCTGTAATATATGAATCCACATAAGTCTATTGAATTAATACAACAAAATAACTGATAAAAACTAATTCATTCACATACCTGTCATTCTAGGATTCCGTAGAATTCTGAGGTTAGATCGAAGCTACAATGTGCACAAAACAATTTATCCAAACTTGCAGAAGATAAATGAGGTGTTATTTAGGGTGAAAACGATATTATGCATTTGTAATTTACACCCAATATTATGTAATTAATGTTAAGTGGAAAATAACCTGTGTCTAGGTGGAGGATTATGCAATCATTAATGCTCTTGAGAGGACATATATTCCCAAATTCATGTATCAGGTGCATGGTGATCAGGAGATGAAGCTTGAAAAAAATCCTCGATAGTACTATCGAAATGAGTCATCAGGAAATTCCATCAGATTTTTTCAAATACTTCATTTCCCTCATCCCTTTCGATGGAGATTCCTAAGGAATATTCAATCTCTGTATTGGAAATCGTGCTAAGGAAAATTTTATAAATCTACACATGCTATGCATGGGTTTATTTAGCATGCATGAAATATTTATTTATTTCAACACTTTAGTACTTTAAATTAGCCTTATCGGAGTGCACTATCGGAGAGAAAAAAAGGATGAAAAGCTCATTCAGATAGAAGGGTTCCCAATAGTGCTATTGGAGAGGGTCATCAGAGAGGAGATATCGAAGATAATAATGTACCACGTTTAGTCCTCATTTTGATGGGAAGGTATCTCGAGAGAATATTTGTACCTCAAAAATCATACTCTTATGAAAAAGCCTTACTCGTGGGGAGGTTACAACATTTTAATAAGACTAAATTAATCAAAAAATGGCTTCCTTCCATGCAATGCTTGTTGTTATGTGAGGGACCCACTCCCACGAGTCCAATTCTCACCACGTAGACTAGGTCTTTGGGACCAGTAACAATTTGACATGAAGACACAGGGTGAGCGCTTTATGGAGTAAGTTCATCGGAGAGGCCTCATCGGAGTCGATAATTCACATATGGTGCAAACCTTTTCAATGAAGAAGACTTTGATAGAACGGTTCCTGATAGTTCTATTGGAAATGATCCATTAGAGAGGAATTTGGAATTGTATGTTATTTCACCCCGAGGACAAATGTTCCAATGGAGTGATCCAATAACACTCGGATATGGTCATATGAGTTAAGGTTTTCCTTAGGAACTAGTAGGACTTGGAGTTCATTCATCAAGAAAAAGAGTTAACAAATGTAGGGTGAAAACTCACAAAATATATGATTACCATAGGTGCTCTTGGGATATAATGACAATTTCCTGTATTAGTAGAAAATCAAGTTGGAAGAGATAAAATTCCTTGCTAAAATTTAGATTGGGGGTACCCACTAAAATCCTCTAGGGAGGAGAATTTTAGTGGCCAATTGTGGGGGAACAACAAGTGGTTACAACCATTTTACAATTTATAGAATATAAAAAATGATTTCCAATATACTTTCTAATTCCCAACGAATCTTTGAATGTCTTTTATTGTCAAATTTGTATTACTATACATGGGTTATAAAAACTTGCCCAAAACATGTTCAAAATAATTATTAATGGTCTGGGAATCCCTAGATCCATGGCATATATATGGGAGATCTTTAAATTCATAATAAAAATGAATATGCACATGTGGGCACATAAAATATGCCTCCCAATAATTACAATTGTAAATACATGTTTTATTCTCTTCCCCAAGTGGTTTCATTCTTGATGGTGGTCAATTTCCTCATCCATAGCATGTTAAATATGCAACACATGGATCTACACTTTTCACATATGAGAATGCATGTCCTAATATAATGCTTCTCTCCACAAAAAAATCAGGAATACTCAGTTCAAAAATGTTTTGATATGGGATCTGCAACCATACTATAGAGTTTTTGCAATAGTCTTGTAAATAGAATCCACAACGTTTCAAAAGGTAGTTACATATTTATTTTGGGTCTTTCCTTGGTTTCTTTTAGAAAAAATGTTGTCAACAAAATATTCTCTATACTCAGGGATATCTTTAGTATGACCTTGAAGAAGAACTTCTTCTGCAACAACTTGTTCTATTGTAGGTTCTTGTGGAATAAAAACTCCTTTCCTGAATAGTATCCAAAATATGTTATTCTACTTCATTTCCTATTACTGGTTATTATGTGTAAGTAACATGACTTTTTTATGTTGGTTCTTGTGTAACAATATCAATATCTTTCCTTTCCTCAACAACTTCTGCAACACTAGTCCTTCTCTTTCATGGATATTTAGGGGGTATGCTAGAAGGGGTGTGGACTATGGAAGAAACAAATATTGTGGTGAAGTTTCTAGATAAAATAAGGGTGGTGATAGTATGGTCATGATTGTTACACATCAACATTACTCGCTTTGATAAGTGTCGCATGTTGCTCATAAGTGTCGCAAGTGTCAAGCAAAGCATACTGCCATGATACCTATGCCATACTTATGACGACACTAAGGAGACACTTAAAATGCCTCAAACACTTGATTTGAAGGAAGAGGAATGGTTAACTGAAGTTAAGAACCTCTTACCACCTGAAGGAATCATTGAATCTAGGGTTTTAGAAGAGAGCGCTCCCCTATATCACTCTTAGGAGCGCTGACGCTCCCCTACAAACTTCCAGGGAGTGTTATAACACCAAATAGCCTTGCAAGAGGAGCGCTATGGATTTTAAGAGCACTGGCACCCCCCTAAAGCCTACTAGGGAGTGCTATAGCGCTCTGATGGCCCTTTTGAGGGAGTGCTGCCTATTCTAGGCAGGAGTTGGTCTGTTGAGGAGAATAAAGGGAAGATCTTTCAATCTTGGAAGGAAGCTGAATTCGAATTCCTGGTTCAACCATGATCTTAGGGAAGATCCTTGACTCAAGGAGGAAAATCCTCAACTTACCCTAAAGATACCTCAAGAGGTTAGGCCTCTCTAAACCTATATAAACAGGCTCTATCATGGTGGAAAGAAGGAAGAATTGGAAGCATGAAACCTATGATCTCATAGGAAACACACAGTGAACTGGAGGAGAGTAATTAGTGAAGTTGTTGTCATCTGGGTCGTGGATCTTTGAGAAAGGGTTAGACAAAGGGGACTTGACGAAGATGTTGCATTTTCATCTACGGTTGTAAGTTACTTCTGTCATTGTTCTCATTAATATGACACACTTGGCCTGTTTCTTTCTAGTTTGTGTTTAATCTCACATGAACTCGTCTTTGATAGATAGATCTATTTCAAGCTAATATCAATAGAGTAGGAAGTGGTTTTGCTATTGTTTGTCTATAGGGCTCATCGAGGAGCGAAAGATTGGAGCTCAACTCGGAGCGTGCAGGGACAAACGCTGGTAAAAGGTATTTATTTTCTCCTTCCTCCTCATGCATTAGTTTGTATAGATCTGAAAGGAAGTCAGCGTCTACATTAAGCGTCTTCTATCTTAAGAGTTAAGAGTCTAGCTCTCAAGAGGAGATCTACCTATCCACAGGGAGATTTTCCTTCAATAGAAACTGGTGACTCCGCTGGGGAGAATCGAATCGAAACTTTTGGTTTTGATTTTTCCTCATAGACCTTGTCTTACCCTTTGATTGTTTTCAGACCTTGTTCACCCTTTTTTGATTGATTTCATGTGCTGATTGACTCCTTATCCCCTCACACTCAGCTTAATTGCCAAAATTCGACTGCAATTTTGGATTTTTGGACATTTTCATGAGATTTTTAAGCCTGGCGCCCCTGTGGCTATGGTAACAGAGCGCCAGCGCTCCCTGGATGTGTTAAACAGAGTGCTATAACACTTGGTTCCCTTTACACTAGAGCGCCAACCCTCTTTTGGCAGAAAACCTTTCCAGAATTGCTTTTTCAAGGTCCAGTCTCTATGTTTCACTTGCTGAGCCTCTCTGTGAGTCAATTCTTCTTCCCACTGAACTTTGACATCCTTCCTTCTAAGGAACAAGTACCTTGTTGTTTAGATTTTGTAGCCTTCTTCATTATTTTTTCGAGTTTTTCTGCTGTCAGGAGTTTGAAATCCATGCATTGTTTTTTCTCTCCTTTTTGACTGAGCAAGAAACTCTGGTGAAGGACATCAGAAGTCTACGAATCTCTTCATTTGGTTTTTGTTGATGTCACTGTTCTTCAACATCTCTCTTTTGTGTGAAATTCTTGATTTTCTTTGTTTTCTTTTTTTGCTTCTTGTTTTCGATCACAACAAGAGGGTGTATTGTTTGTACGAAACCTGCTTATGGTTGTTTGAGTTTTCCTTGATCCAAAAGTTTAATTAGCAGGAGAAGCGTCATTTTGAATTAATCATTATTCACACACAAACAATAAAGAGACATCTTCATGTTTGCTTTGCATATTAGAAGACATTTTCGAAAAGTTTTAGCACCACATTGGATTTGATTGAAGAACATTTGTTTGAGGACATTCCTTCTTAGTGTTTGTTAGTGAAAATAACTCTCTCTCTCTCCCTTAAATAGACATTCATCGAAAATAAATGGTTGCTTATCATCTTTGATGCATTTTTGGGGATTGAGTCATCATTCCATCAGTTTCACTTTCATGCACCCCTTTTGAGTAAAGAACAGCTATAAAATGAACGCTAATTAAAAAGTATCTAGAACATTTTTTTTTTCTAGGATCCTCCACCAACAGTAGACTAGGATTAGTACTTTGGATTAGGCTGTGAGCATAACTCTCCAAAGTTTCCAAAACAAACATTAGAATCCTGAGCTAGGGAGAGTCAAATCCAATTATCGTATAAGTCTACCTGGGATCCCCCTCTCACACAGGGGTTACGCACGAGGTCGCACTCGGGAAAGCTACGGAGATTATCCCTTCATGGTTTGACTGCTTGTAGTAGTCAGATCGTATTATGGGGATCGCTTAAAGGTATACCCACAATGTTGAGTGGAAGCCTTTCAAGTTGATTTAGGGCTAGATACCCTGCCCGTACGTTCGGACTGGACTGTCGACTATACCCACCCAGGGGCTCACTGCGAATTAGTAACCTTAGTGGCTATAATCTTTAGTGTCTTACACAAGGTGACAGTGAAGGGAAGTCTCACTATACCTGGAACATACATTGGTCAAACTCACTCGGGCTCCTTGGAGGGTAAATCCACAATTACTGCGTGGAAGCTTGCACCAAGGTGAAAGTCCATTAAGCAGGTCGCCATTGTAACTGTTCCACCATATCCCCGCCCCTTCTTGACTTGATCACGTGACGTTGGATTTCATCACCAACTAGTACGGTCATCGAGAGAAGGTCTTGTTTGCTTGATTGTGATTCCTAGATTCTATTAGCATACGCTGCTTCTTTTTCGGTAGTTGGGCATAGATTTTCTTCGCCGACTCTTTTTCACCAACATTGACCCTCCACACCGTTCGTGTAGACTACAGGGGCTTCCCCCAGAAAATATGGAAGGGACTACCCCTTTACCCCCTCATTCTATGGAGGAATCTCCTCAACAGAGCGAGGTTCACGACACTATAACCTCCCAAGAAGAAGTTCCCACCCCTTTAGAGAATTTTCGAATTGTTTCAGAGTCTCCGGAGGTTTTCCGCATTCCGGAGGGATATGAGAGACGTGTTCTCCAACTGAATTCAGCCGGTGAATTTGTCGTCGTCAATACTTCTGACATTTCGACTAGGCCTCATTCAAACCCTTTAGTCGATGACCCCTTTTGGACTGCAGACATTGTTTGAAGTCCATCACGCATTGTGCAGGATCTTTATGGAACAGGAATAGGTGTCAATGCGCCTGTTACCTACACTGTACCCATAAACCATTTTATCAGTACTACCATTTTTTCAACTACGCCGTCCGTTGATCTGAACACATCATCCGTTGGCCCAAGGTCCACTTTTTCTCTCCAGACGGCCCATTCTACAATGGTCCCTCACGTGCCGACTATTCCCGTCGGTAATGCGGTGGTTAGCCAAGATGCAATTGGCACACCACTAACACCTAGACCTTCATCATCACTCCCTATTGGGTACAGAGCACTGAATTCTTCCACTGCCACTACTACCCAAGTTATGCCTGGAAATTCTGTACCTATACAACAACCTGGAGGAACAGGTCTTGGTGGCTTTAACCCGTTAAGTAGCACCGGTCAGTCGTTTACGTCTGGTTCCCAAATACCGGGAAATCCACCTCAAGCTGGGGGGCATCCTCCCACCAGAGGACAACTTCCATTTGGAGGGAACCCTCATGCTGGGGGGAAACCTCAATCTGGAGCCTACCATCAACCGTATAGACAAAATGTGTCTCCCACACCCAATCCGTGGAATATCCCTTTTTCAGGAAACCCACAGTTCTCGGGGGGACACATTCCTCAATCTCCACAACAACCTCTTCCCCCTCAAGGGACTCATCTATATCCTCCTTATGGACAAACGCCAAATCTAGCTTATAATCTTTAAAACCCATCCGGTTATCCTCTGCTCGTGCAAGTTTCTCGAACCACCTCAAATCTTATGTACCCTGGTCAACACCAACCTTATACAAAAGGGCCCACTAGTTACAATTATCCGCTTAACCCAATGTATGGTCCTACTGGTGTTCCTATGCCACACCAGTATTACCTACAGGTTAACCAACAACTACCTTTCCTAGCGACTCTGGACCTCCCAGACTTGTCTCGGTTAATGAATGATCCTATTTTTCATTCTCCGGTTTGGCCAGCTATTCCAGCTAAACTTCCTTCTGATATTCCAAAATTTGACGGAAAGTCCAGAGAAGACCGAAACAACCATGTGATGAATTTTCATTTGTGGTGTTCATCGAACTCCCTCATGGACGATTCTATACGTTTGCGTCTTTTCCAACGAACGCTTACGGGTTCTGCAGCAAAGTGGTATATTAAACTACCATGTGCTTCTTTTCATGATTTCAACTCCCTTTCCATGTCCTTCCTCACACACTTCCAACTACCCATTCGATATGAGACGGGTACCGAACTATTGACCTCCCTTCGTCAGACAACCTCCATACATATCTTTGATCATATTCATGAATGGAGACGACAACGAAGGTTAATCAAAGCAGTCATTCCTGACCAATTATTAGCGGAATGGTTCACTAAATCATTGTTACCCCAGATCGCTCGTGATGTTGCTATGGGTGGTGTAGTCACCGAGGAAGAGGCTATTGCTCGAGCCCAGTACTTAGATTTGGTTTATTCACAATCTGGTACTCTGTATGAATTGATACCAAATGCTACCCGTGCCACTAATGATCCATCCAAACCATCATTACCTCACACGCGGATGGAGTTATTGGCTCCCTCAAAACCCAATCTACTTCACAGTC
>JASDQU010737535.1:51105-64268 GCA_032191745.1 Picea mariana
TGATACCAAATGCTACCCGTGCCACTAATGATCCATCCAAACCATCATTACCTCACACGCGGATGGAGTTATTGGCTCCCTCAAAACCCAATCTACTTCACAGTCGACTGGCACAACCCAGCAGTCCGCTTCGACGTCTGCTCCCAGTTCGACTGCACCATCTTCTACCTCCCCTCAAACTCAGGTCTCTGAAGTGAATACAGTCCAATCAACCCCTTCACAACAATCTGGAGGTAAGGAGAAAGCAAGAAATAAACCGAAGAAAAACAACAACAATGAACAACCAAAAAATCAACCTCAAACCCCTGCTACTGGAAAACAACCACAACGGAAACCGAAATTCCCATGTCTCATTTGTGGCGATGATCACTACACCTGAGACTGTCCACATCACGATGAAGTGTCCAAATTTTTTAATGGAAATTCACAACCCGCTGTGCTTACCTAGCCTTTTCCACAGCAACAATCTTTGGTTGCTCAAACCCCCACTCCAGGGGGCAGTTCCAACCAATCCCATGATGAGGCCTCAACAAGTGCCCACATTTACATGTTTAACAGGATTAATCTGACCACTCGCACTATGACATATGACACACCGATTAAGCCTGATAAGCCGAAGCCTACTAACGGTTCCTTACCGGACCCCTTACCATCTTCCGTTAGTCCTCCTTTTGCTAGCCCTCCATCTGGGCCACTTCAGATCGAGAAACCTTTGTTTGACTCCATCTTACGCCCTCCTAAGAGAACTATCTGGAAATCTACCTTCAATCCTAGTTCACGGGCTGTCCAAAACTACAACATCATTGACGAGTTGGCTCAAGCACCGTGTGCTATGTCTGCTTTGGAAGTTCTACAACACTGTCCCAGCCAATGTAGAACGCTCTTAGCTGCCATCGGTGGTTTCGATCCTGAGTCATCTAATAACCTCACGTTTAATCGGGATGATCATCAGTCTCGACTCTCCCACCAACTAGCTTTTCAGATCGATGTTGTTGTTCACAATCAACAAATCCACCGAACTATCTTGGATGAGGGAGCCTCTACATGTGTCATTTCTTTGGCTTGTTGGAAAGGCTTAAAATCACCTGCCCTTAACAAATCCCCTACGATGTTACGCGCTTTTGATGGGCGAGGCTTTCATCCTCACGGACTTTTACAATCCTTAGCCATTCAGTTGGGCGGTAAAACTGTTACTGTTGACGTCGAGGTGGTCGATGCCCCTCTCAATTACAACCTACTACTCAGAAGAAGTTGGTTCAATGCTATGACTACCATCACCTCATCAGTGTTTCGATGTGTACAATTCCCCCATCAAGGCAAAATTGTCACTATCGACCAACTAGATTTTTGTACACCTGACGCTCGTATCCCTGTTACCAACAACATTCCTTTTTTAGGAGACCACAAAGTTACATATGAAAGCATTGGTGTTGGCTTATTGAAAGATTCCAGCCTTATGGGTACCTTCCCTACACCACTTCCACCCACCACACATCATATTGCCACCGTCAATATGATTTCAACTATGGCTTATCAATATTTGGAATCATCTGACCCTTGGATTGTACCTAGTCCTATGGAATTCGATATACTAGGTGACACCATGCCACTTAATCCAGTCGAGGCCGCATACATTGCTATTCAATCTACCTCTCCCTCTCCGGACAACCCACATTTATTGGCACCTGATGCCTACTCGATGCCGTCATGGTTGGATTCCCTATCGTCTGTGATCGATTACATTTCCCAAATTTTCCCTTCCGATGAATCTATAATGGAAATTCTTGGTATTGACGACGTACCTTGGGATAATAACCATCATCGATCCTCTTTTCTTCCGCCTCTGGAAGAAATTCACAAAGACATACACTTTGTCTTCCCTCCTAATGTTACCAATTCTCCGCAATCTCCCATCCTCACACAAGATACTCTTTCTGAGGGGAATATGGGTAATATCTCTACTACGATCTTTATTGATATTTCGATCAAAGAAGGCGTTGTGGAAAACATTAACCTTGGTGCTAATTGCACACCCAAAGAAGTGGTATCTTACACCGCTCTGTTTAAAGAATTCCGCGATGTCTTCACTTGGAGCTACGAAGAAATGCCAGGAATTGACCCTTCAATCGTCGTGCACGAAATCAAGACTTACCCAGGTGGGAAACCTGTTCGATAGAAACTCCACCCGGTTCATCCCAAGAAAATTGCATCTATAAAGGCAGAAGTTGAGAAACTTTTAAAATCTGGCTTTATCTATCCTGTCCCTTTGACAGAATGGGTCTCCAACCTTGTTCCGATTGCCAAAAAACAAGGGACCATTCGTGTCTATGTTGACTATCAGGATCTCAATAAGGCTTGTCCAAAGGACAAATACCCTATGCCCTTCACTGACTAGATCATTGATAATTGTGCTGGGAGCGTAATCTTCTCTATCATGGATGGTTTCTCCGGGTATAAACAGATTGAAATTTTACTTGCTGATCAACATAAGACAACCTTTATCTGCCCATGGGGAACTTTCGCCTATCGAAAGCTACCTTTTGGTCTCAAAAATGCTGGTGCTACTTTCCAGCGGGCCATGTTGTATGCGTTCCATGATATCAAGCATATCGCAGAACCTTACCTCGACGACTTACCTGCCCACTCATCCAATCGATCAGATCATGTTGATCACTTACGGGCTATTTTTCTTCGATGTCGGTTTTACCGTATCCGCTTGAACCCACATAAGTGTATTTTTGTTGTCGAATCTGGTTGACTCCTCGATTTTGTTGTCTCTAAAGACGGGATTCGGGTGGATCCCTTAAAGATTAAGGCTATTCTGGCCTTACCCCCACCTACTAATTTGACCCAACTCCAAAGTTTGCAAGGTAAAGCAAACTTCCTTCATCGTTTCATTTGTAACTACGCTGAGATAACTAAAGGATTCATGCGGTTGTTGCAGAAAAACACCCCTTTCATCTGGGATGACATTGCTTAATGATCATTTGATGCCCTCAAGCATGCCTTGACCCACGCACCTTTGTTTCATCCTCCGGAGTATACAAAGGACTACATCCTTTACTTAGCTGCCTCCACTTCCACTATTGCAATGGTGTTAGTTCAGGAGGACCCCAACGGTGAGGAACATGTGATCTATTACCTGAGCAAGAGTCTATCTGGACCCGAACTCCGATATTCACATGTAGAGAAACTGGCTCTGGCAGCCGTCATCGCTGTCCAGAGATTTCGCCATTACATCTTACTACGCACCACCATGGTGATTGCGGACTCAAACCCCATGTACCATGTCTTGACACGTCAAGTGCTTGGGGGAAAATACTCTAAATGGATCGTCATCCTTCAAGAATTCGATCTTGAATTTACGAAGTCCAAAGCCAAAAAGTCCCTGGTGTTTGCGGAGCTTATTTGCGACCTCCCCCATGCTGATGAAGATATCGAACCTAGAGATTCTCTCCCTGACGAAACTCTTTTCCTCATCATCACCTCTGATCCTTGGTATGGAGACATCCTCCTTTATCTCCAAACCTAATGCTTTCAGCCTAACACTTCCCGTGAAGAGCGTCGACGTATTCGCCACCATTCTCATCGTTATCTTATCGTCCGTGACACCTTGTATCGCCGTGGTATTGATATTATCCTTCGACGATGTTTGATTCATGTAGAGGCTGAACACGTTTTGAATGATTGTCACCTTGGATCTTGTGGCGGTCACCTTTTTTGGATGGCTACAGCCCAGAAAATTCTACATGCCGACTATTTTTGGCCCTCAATTTTCAAAGATTGTATTGAGGCAGTAAAAAAATGCCCACCCTACCAAGTTTTTAATAACAAGGCATGCACCCACCCTACTACTCTACACCCTGTTATCGCCATCGGCCCCTTTGCTAAGTGGGGTATCGATTTCATGCAATGCAAGCCTACCTCAACCGGGGGGCACGGTTATATAATCGTTGCCGTCGACTACTTTACAAAATGGGTTGAGGCTATGCCTACCTTTCTGAACGATGGTCGTACCACAGCTCTTTTTGTTTTTAACCACATCATAACTCATTTTCGTGTACCACGTGCCATTGTCACCGATCACGGTTCACACTTTAAGAACCAGATGATGAGTGAATTGCATGCCAAGTTGGGTTTTCACCATGAAAACTCATCCCCATACTATCCTCAATCCAATGGACAAGTTGAAGCCATCAACAAGGTCCTCAAAACCATGATTCAATGCATGGTAGGGGAAAATAAAACATCTTGGCATCTACAACTTTTCTCCACTCTCTGGGCTTACGTACTTCCGTGAAAACCGCAACTGGGTTCACTCCTTTCCAGTTAGTGTATGGCATCGAAGTTGTTTTACCAATCGAGTGTGAGATTCCATCTCTGAAACTTAAAGTAGAACTCCTACCCCATACTTCTGCCGAAGAAGAACGTTTCTTATATTTGACCAAACTGGGCGAAACATGTCATGATGCCGCTCTCGTTAACGAGGCACATCAGAAATGGATAAAGAATCAATACGACAAATCCGTCCATCCTCAGACTTTTGTAGAAGGAGACTTAGTCCTCGTCTATGACCAGGCTCATGACAAACTAGGGACAGGTAAGTTAGAACCTCTGTGGCATGGCCCTTACATTGTGAAATGTGTTCTGCACAGAGGCACCTACAAGCTAGTCGATTATGATGGAATCTCCCTAGGAGAGCCCCAGAACGGGCTTTACCTTAAAAAGTACTATGCCTAGATCACCTAGCATGTGTAATCTATACATTATTGTATTTTAGTTTGGTGTGTCTGTTTCTTTCGTGTGCTCGAGTTTTACCTTTGCCACTCATAACTGTGCCTTGTGTTTTCATGCGTAGATGATGTCTTCCTTTCCTATCTTTGTCGGGTTTGTGGATGGCGCTAGTCGACACACCCAGAACATCGCTTCGGCATCATGGGTCATTTACCAATATGATAAGGTGGTGAGTTCAGGAGGTATTTTCTTAGGACCAGCAACTAATAACATGGCATAATATCACGATGTCATCGGACTTTTGACCCAATCCTCCTGCCTAGGTATCTCTCGTATCATTGTTAAACTAGACTCCCAACTCATGGTCTATCAACTTAATCGTATCCACGCTATTTGTAATCCTATTCTGCTACGTCTCCACCTACAAGTTCGTCACCTTGAACGAATATTTGATTACATCGAATACAGACATATTCCAAGAGGACTCAATAATGTTTCGGATTTGTTAGCCAATTACATCATGGATCGGTATCTTGCCCATAGATAAGGTTTCATGAAGGAAAACAAATTGTACATCATATGTAAATTAAAACACATCACATTAAAGACATCATCATTTACAAATATTCTGGCACTGTAAAAACTCGGAACTGTATATATATACATAGCGTGACTGAAAATGTTTTGATTACATCAAAAAGTATTTGGAAGAGAAAAACTTTGGGTCTTTACACCCATACAACATCGTCCGACAAGTCATACAAAATATACAATCACCAGAGAGACTCTAATCTCTTTGCACTGCATTATGCTAAGAGTAGCATATCACTGCATGCACTACTCATCTCAGTAGAGAATTAATATTCTCAGGCACCCCCACAGTGTGTCTTTGTAGATATAAAGGCACTTCTCTCCTCTGTAGAGGAGGAATTCCCATCGTAAGGCCTTGAAGGCTTCTTTCAACCTCCCGGAGACCTATCATTGGTGCCCACGGATCTACTGCAACCTAAACACCCCCGCGACGTCCCGGTACTGGTATCTTAGCCGGACGCACTACTCCCTTGTCTGCATGTTGAAAAAAATACATCTATTAAAAACTCTTCCATGTACTCAAAAAAAATATACATACGTTAAAAACTTAAAACAAAAAACACTAAACAAGGTGCTTCTTAGTCTCTCACCTGACGCATCCCAATCTTCCCTCACTGGTAGAATTAAATCCATGCTCCCGTGAAAGTCCACCTCGGCATATGGGAAGTCTTCTATCCAAAGATATTATCGTCTCAGCCAAGCGAAGAAGTCATCGGTGAAACGAAACTCTGACTCTACCACTAGTCTCGGAGACAGACTAGTCCATCGTTCTCCCACTGGTCGTACCGCCAATGCAATCTGAGGCTGCATCTAGGGGATGTGCTCTAAGAAGAATGAGACCAAGAAAGAACCATATCCAAACTACTTCTGCCCCATCCTACACCTCGAAACATGTTCCTTCACGTTCCGAAGAAACCCTGCACTCCAGTTAAACAATGTTGGCTCCAAACACTGTACGCCGTAAGCTATCTGTGATCTCGATGCCAGATGCGCGCTAGTGCTTCCCGTCACACTCGTGATGGCAAACAAAATGGACCAAAGGGGTAACTCTCTGATATCCTTGATGGGGATTCTATCCCCCACCAGTCTTGCTCCTGGGACACAATGACGTGTCAGGTACACACCCACTTGCTCAAGAAGCGCCCTCTGTCCGGAAAAATCTATAGGAGCCCCTCTTTTCAAGAGGCCAGTAAAGAAATATACATCTTCCAACTCGATGGTTAGAAGTTGTGTTCCAATCCGGAACCCTTGCTCTGCGACATCCCACAAGTTGATTATGTGCTCAAGCAGAAGAATCTCTTTCTTCATCTTTTGCAGTTTGAAGAATTTTAGAAGGCCACAATATCTCAACACAGCCCGTGTGCGAGGACTCCGCAAAGTAGCCAAATCATCGAGCTCGTGCTCCCGTTCCTTCCACTCAATCATGGTTGTCGCCGAAATCACCTACAAACAAAAGAAAAACAAAAATTTCATTATTCAATTTTTCGGCAATTTCTTAAGTAAATAAAAAACTTGAAATCAATTGCCCATACTGTTCAAAAAGGACCACGCCCTCTTTTTATCACTCAATAATCATCACGCAGCAATAAAACGTTTTAAAATTAAAATAATTTTCATAATGGCTGCGTGGGCATATTCTTGGGTTTTCCTATGGATTCCTTAACAAAAACGACCTGTCTACTCAAGTATCAAGGCGTTAGCATCTAAGCTACCACCCTCTAAAAACTTTTTTGTAAACGAATGTCTTTTTCCCATCGTTTTCAATAGAGGCCGATTTGATCTTTTTTGGAACGACCTAGGGCTTCATTTTTTAATTTAAATATTGCTGTGAAAACAAATATTGAACCATGTAATTGAAAGAGGGGGAGATGAATATCTACCTAGTCCAAACGGCGAGAAAAACGGTCAACCGTAGCTCCGGTATCAAGCAAAACAAGATCCACCTCCAAAATGAGAATCTCCACTGCTACAAATCCTTATGCAAATGAAATGGTAAATGGAGATTTTTCTTGTATTACTATTTATAAATTTCCATTTTTTATAAGGTATAGTCATTTGTGGGTTTCTTTGACAATACAATGGCATCACTAAACCTCTGGACTACAGTTTTGACACTACAGGTTTCAAAGCAGTTTTGATCGTTTGTTTACCTTGTCACATCCACGAGCATAGTCTTAGTTCATTCTCAAGCTCGAGAATATAAGAACGCACCGGGTAGAATTTTATCTCTTTTTCAGACCCGTATGGACACACGAAAAAGGAACCCCCTGGAGTCATCTTTAAACTCTTTTCAGACTCTCTAAACATGAAAAGATCGTCGAGTGATCTTGCTTCCTTTCACACTCGTTAAAAGGTTCGAAAGGGCGTCTTTCGAGAGGTAGTTTATCACTTTTTCGGCCTCGTGAGACTAACTGTACGAAAAAGGAACTGAGAGAGTTCTCTTTTAAGTGTTTTTCCAGACTCTATAATCATGAAAAACCTTCAATTTTTCTGTCTTTGGACTCGCTAAAACAAACATCGATAGGCCCATGTAGGACCGAACCCTTACTTCTTCCAGTTCGTTAAATAAAGGAAGAGGAACTTTCCGAAGGTGAGTTATATCGAGCATGTGTTACCCTCCTCGAGATCGTTAAATTAAAAAGAGGTACTCATCTATCTGGATGGGGGAAAATTTGAAAGAAGCAAGCCAAGCAGTCTCTTGAGAACATTACCAAGTAATTCTTAGAGTCACCCTTAAACACAACACTTTGTCTTTTGCACGCATTATAATCCACTGAACCTATGCACTGAGCCAATCCTTTGAGTTTCTTTCACTCCTTTGGGTCACCTGACGTAATTCATAGCATCCACTGCATCATCAAGTTTTGGTCCATGTCATGTTTCTACTGTTGTGCCTCAGTGTTCAAGGGAAGTATCTGTCTCGTAAGTCAGCCATCAAAAATATCTTGTCTCAATACCCGTGTCATTCCATGTTCATTTGATCTACCAATTACATCTCTATGTCCGTTTAGTGTCGTTGATGGGGGATACATCAAGGCCCTCCTTTGATGAGCCTATTCTTGTCGACTTCAACACATTATCCAGGAATTAGACTTAGAAACTAGTTAGTACTTTGGGACCTGCATGCCTCAATGGCAAGCCTCCTCATGTCCGACAATAGGTTTACATCATTGACCTCTGATCGGATGATTCCATGGATGTTCGACTCCATCTCATCCATTCACATTCGTTGGAATGCACTAGGGTACCTTGGGAATCATTGACATTAATGGTGATCTCCCTCGCGCTTGTTAACGGTTTACATCATTGACCGGTAATCAAGTGGTTTCTTCCATGTTTGACATCAGGACATCTATTCACATGGTTAGATTCGTACTACGTCGGGATCGATAAGAAGACCCTGGGTTGAGTGATCACTTTGATATGTAATTTGCCCAGGTTGCGAAGGAATTTCTCTTGAACAATGACACATATACTGTTACATAGATCCACTTTGTATTGGTAGTGGCTATGTCTTGTCATCTCGTAGATCCACTATGTATTCTTTGTGGCTATGATCAGTTCAGGTCATCAGAGTATAGATCCACACTGTATCCTCGGTGGCTATACCATTTATCAATACTATTATGGATCCGCAGTGTATTTTATGGCGTCCATATCTTGCAAGTCTTGATCACCCAAGCATAGGTATGCCTACCTTGGGTTTGAAACATATCATAATATTTGGTGGATGTTTGTGTGCAGCTTCTGTCAGGTTTTCTGCATCTATACCCTTTCTTGAAAGTATACAAAGTATTTCAGTTATCAGTTCTCATCTTCTGACTTCATACTTTGGGGGGGAATCTATTACACATCAACATTACTCGCTTTGATAAGTGTCGCAAGTGTCGCATGTTGCTCACAAGTGTCGCAAGTGTCAAGCAAAGCATACTGCCATGATACCTATGCCATACTTATGATGACACTAAGGAGACACTTAAAATGCCTCAAACACTTGATTTGAAGGAAGAGGAATGGTTAACTGAAGTTAAGAACCTCTTACCACCTGAAGGAATCATTGAATCTAGGGTTTTAGAAGAGAGCGCTCCCCTATATCACTCTTAGGAGCGCTGGCACTCCCCTACAAACTTCCAGGGAGCATTATAACACCAAACAGCCTTGCAAGAGGAGCGTTATGGATTTTAAGAGCGCTGGCGCCCCCGTAAATCCTACTAGGGAGCGCTATAACGCTCTGATGGCCCTTTTGAGGGAGTGTTGCCTATTCTAAGCAGGAGTTGGTCTGTTGAGGAGAATAAGGGGAAGATCTTTCAATCTTGGAAGGCAGTTGATTTTGAATTCCTAGTTCAGCCATGATCTTAGGGATGATCCCTGACTCAAGGAGGAAAATCCTCAACTTACCCTAAATATACCTCAAGAGGTTAGGCCTCTCTAAACCTATATAAACAGGTTCTATCATGGTGGAAAGGAGGAAGAATTGGAAGCATGAAACCTATGATCTCATAGGAAACACACAGTGAACTGGAGGAGAGTAATCAGTGAAGTTGTTGTCATCTGGGTCGTGGATCTTTGAGCAAGGGTTAGACAAATGGGACTTGACGAAGCTGTTGCATTCACATCTACGGTTGTAAGTTACTTCTGTCATTGTTCTCATTAATATGACACGCTTGGCCTGTTTCTTTCTAGTTTGTGTTTAATCTCACATGAATTTGTCTCTGATAGATAGATCTATTTCAAGCTAATATCAATAGAGTAGGAAGTGGTTGTGCTATTTTTTGTCTACAGGGCTCATCGAGGAGCGAAATATTGGAGTTCAACTCAGAGCGTGAAGGGACAAATGCCGGTAAACGGTACTTCTTTTCTCCTTCCTCCTCATGCATTAGTTTGTATAGATATGAAAGGAAGTCAGTGTCCACATTAAGCGTCTTCTGTCTTAAGAGTTAAGAGTATAGCTCTCAAGAGGAGATCTACCTGTCCGTGGGGAGATTTTCCTTCAACAATGATAGGTAGATCCTTATTCAATGTTCTCCCCCCTAACTGAAGACTTTTTCCATCCTTGGAAAAAAAATGGTAAGGAAGTAGGGGAAAACAAAGTAGGCTTAGATATCTTTCAAAATACAAACCTATTGTATTCAATAAATATGAAAAAAATTAGAAAGAAAAATCATACCTACACCTACCTAAGAATTCAAAACTTTTGCAACAAGTATATGACATCCACAAGTTCCCATGGAAAGAGCGTCTATAGCAAATGCCTCAAAGTTATGTAGAAAACTAAGGATTTTTAGTATTATGTAGATTTCTTGTAGCAATCTTGTAGAGTTTCCATGACATAAAAGGTTATACAACACAAGTGTAGAAGGTGCCACAACAAACCTATCTATGGAATTTTGTAGCAACCACAAAAATTATAGGTGTTGGTTCTTGTGTAAGAACACCAATATTTTTTAGAACTTGTTTATTTATGTTGACTCTGTAGCAATGGTGGAGTTAATAAAAATGAAAAACAAATTGTAGAAAATGTATCTCATCATTAGATATAAAGGAAGTGTACTAGACAAGATGAATCAAGAAGGTGACAATAAGGCTTCTAGTGGAATGGTAGCAGCAAGCTCTTGGAAATCTTTATTCAATGAGTGATTGAAACTTGAAAGAATATTTATTGCTTGATTTTATTCATTTATTCATTTTTGTTTTTTGCAAATCCTGTCCGCCAACAAGATAGTTTTTAAACAAGATCTATCTGATTTCACCCAGAGGGTTTTCATAATTGGAATTCTTATTCCCGAGGAATTCCTGCTAGAAACTAGTTTTCAAGCATTTCATGGTTTGATGGTGCCTAAAACAAGTTTTTACCATCAGATTTTTTTATTTTATTTTTTATTTTGATCAAGGAAACAAGATAACTTAGGCAGCTCAGTGGTGTAAGTAGGATGAATTACATTATTGAATGGATTAGGGGTAGGTGGAGTAGGAAGTTATGGATGCCTTTATGGAATAAGAAGAAAGAAATATGCATTTGTTTTTACAGATATTTGAGTTGAGTAAGAAAATGTATTAACATACCATGGTTGTGTAGCAGTAGAGAATAATGGTATCATTGATTATTAGATGTGCTAAGGAAGAAGGGTGATGGATTGCGCATTGACCCTCTATTTATTTCTTAAATAACACTAGTACATATGAGCAAATTTACGACGGTTTTTAGTTGATATTGCCACATTTATCCATCGCAATTTTCACGAAAGCCGAGATTTTTTTTTGTCAGAATAATTTCGTCGCTATATCCATGATCCAAGTGTGCATGGAAACATCAACGAAATTATCTCTCCACGTGTCAGCACCTTCAATATCGGTTAACCCTATGCATCGTCGCAATTACGACGAACTATCGTCGCAATAACAACGAAGAAATGTGGCAATTACGATGAAACTTCATCGCAATTGGTACAAAAAGTTATGCCAAGCCAATAAATTACGACGCAGCTACTGAACGTGCGATGAAATTCCATCACAACTGGTGACGAAAATCCGTATTAATATCGACGAGCGCAATATCTCAAAACCAAATTTACGATGTACATGCTGTATATGCGACAAATATTCGTGACAAATTGTGACAAAGTTTCGTCACTATAGCGACGGTTGTGGTAAAATAGTAAAATATTTCCGACGAACTTGCATCGATATTGCGACGATGACTTTATGTTTTAAAAAAAAAATTACGTGAAATATGGTATACCATATTGTATGCCATATTACAATGTAATATGGTAATGCCATATTACATTGTAATATGGCATTACTATTACATTGTAATATTCTAATATTCTAATATATTGTAATATATATATCCCCTACAAATAATCAAGGCACTAATCAACCAAATATTGTAAGCATGTGTTATCATGAAGTTGGATTAGAAGTAAGGATACCAATATGACAATATACACAAAGAATAATTTGGAATATTACTTTCAAAAAAACACATGGATTGCATGAGTGAGTCATTATGCAATTTATATTACACAATACTATGACAACACTTATAAGATTTATGGATGATGTCTTAAGACCATTTCTCAAACTTGTTTATTGTAGCCTCCTTGTAGTAACAGCATAAAATTCGAAGGAGAAAGTACAGTTACAACATAGTGTTGCAGTAGAGTTACATCATAGTTATAGTGAGTTGCAGCAGAGTTACAGAAAGTGTTGCAGCAGAGTTATAGTGAGTTGTAGTAGAGTAATAGTGAGTAACAACAAGTGGAGTAACAACACAAAATTCGAAGGAGAAAGTACAGTTACAACATAGTGTTGCAGCAGAGTTACATCATAGTTATAGTGAGTTGCAGCAGAGTTACAGCAAGTGTTGCAGCAGAGTTATAGCGAGTTACAATAGAGTAATAGTGAGTAACAACAAGTGGAGTAACAACACAAAATTCGAAGGAGAAAGTACAGTTACAACATAGTGTTGCAGCAGAGTTACAACATAGTTATAGTGAGTTGCAACAGAGTTACAGAAAGAGTTGCAGCAGAGCTATAGCGAGTTGCAGTAGAGTAATAGTGAGTAACAACAAGTGGAGTAACAACACAAAATTCGAAGGAGAAAGTATAGTTACAGCATAGTGTTGCAGCAGAGTTACAACATAGTTATAGTGAGTTGCAACAGAGTTATAGTGAGTTGCAGTAGAGTAATTTAATTGAACCAAGGTAATTCATGGGGTTAGCAAATTATTTAGGAATGAAGTGTCTCTTCAATGCACATTAGAAAAGGCAAGTATAACCTTTCAATTCATTGCAATTGAAAACCAAGTAACTGAAGCTTTGACTTGAAAGAATTG
>JASDQU010737535.1:66910-81073 GCA_032191745.1 Picea mariana
CATGGAACACTAGGAGAGGAAGAAGACAAGGAGAGAACTAGGTAATATTGGGTGCTACCAGGTAAGAAGTGGCTAGATTTGATAATGGGAAGTCTAAGCTAGTCCAAAAAAACTCCCAATAGGAACAATGGACATCTTATAAAGCATTTCATTGTTGTTCATATTATATGTTCAAAAGTAAATTATAGTAATCAAGGTGAGATACATAGCATTCAACAATCTCTTGAAAAATCCCTATGACAAGGGTGACTCCACAATGTTTATTAATGAGAAGATGAGTTCTGTCCTATTGTACAAAGCCCCAATGATAAGGAGAGGGGTGAGGAGTGATGGAAAATGCGATTATTTGGTTACAATTGTCAAGGATTATAGTGTCAAGTTGGTCTTTGATCTAACAATTATGAGTAAAAAGGAGACTTAGAGAGGGGAATAAATTTCATTCGTCATTATGAGTAATGAGGGATCTTTTTCAATAGAGTTTGTAATAGGGACTATTTTTTGTTGGGGAGAAGTGTCCAAATATTGGTGTACCCTAGGATCATCAAGGCATTTCTCATCTATGTACAAGGATTTGGATGTGAATTATTATTATAAGAATAAGCATTTTTTAGTAGTGTCGTTTGGAGCCTTATAATACTTGTACTAACATGTGGGATGAGAGGGGTCTAGATTATTGGGATTAACTTCCTGCATTGTTTAATAGGAACTGGTATTTGGACTAGGGATAGCAATAAGGTTAGTATTATGGAAATGAATGAAGTGAGGGATCTTTTCTAATTTATTTTCCACAATGAGGATATGGATAAAGACTTTGTATATGGGGGTTCTCTAAAATAGTTATAATTTTATAAAAAAACTACAAGTAAACCAAAATTATATTTAAAATATGATCTACAAGTAAACCAAAACACCACATGGAACTTGGCATATGTATCAATATCTACATATTCATGAGGATTATGAACTTTTACTAGTATAAAGCCTACTTTAAAAACACGTCAAAACCCTTACCTTTTCATTGTTCTTTCGCCGGATCCATTAGCCCATACAACTTGACAAGAGTTGTCGAGATGAGTTTCGATCACCAAGACCTGCATGAATCATAAAAGACAAATTTTTTATATGAGTAAATAATTTATAATAAGCAAATAAGCATGCATTTAGTTATGTAAAATACTCTAGAAAAAAATTAAGTTGCCGCATACCTTAATGAGCTTCTCTTTGTTTCAAGAATAGGTTATTCTCTACTAAACAGGGCCAACCACGTGAAGGTGGAAGCTCATATGGCCCCTCCCCCCTCTCACATCGCTCTCAATTTCCCATACCCAACAAATGATTTTCTCTATATAGAAAACATATATACATTAATGCATAACTAGGATAGTCAAGGTCATGAACATATAAAAATCGATAAAGATCCAAAAAAAGGTCATGAAATTATACATCTATTCTTTGATTTATGTTTTTTTACATTCATAAAACTGACAATTGGGATATCATCATCATCCAATGACATTGTATTTTGTGTGCCCTGTCCTTCTATTGTTTGTGTTGTCTCAAGTACTGTTAGCGACGGAAGTCACCCCTGGATTGCAGCAGGAGCAGAGCCCGACGCCCATCAGTTTATGTCACGATTTGCTTAATGGGGTGATCAAATGGAGGTTAACTCAAACGATGTGGTTCCAACTCCGAAACTAGGCTAGGCATGCATGGGCAGGTGACATCTTAGATAACTTCAAACAGTGAGTTGTAGTAAGGGTGAGTAGGGGGAAGACTTGTATCAGAGAGATGCAAAGGCTGTCATAAACATCAGGTTCCTAATAGACTGTGGAATAAGACATCTAAACACAAGATCTTCTTATGCTCAAATGCAGAAAACCAGAGAAAACAATAGTGCCACAATAAATCCTTTATCATAACATAATTGCCATAATTCATGCGAATCAGTCGATCATGAACTCTCTTAGTATAAGATGAAAACTTAGACGGGAAAAGAAAGACTGTCTGAAATTAAACAAGAAATCTTACATACATATGCATAACCAGAACTAGGATATCTGTTAAAACTTTACAATTGGGAGCTTCGTTCTACCATCGATACCTTCAAAATACAAAAACTGAGTACATATACTTGGGCAGATTTTCCCAACAGAGGCGCGCTCGCCCTCCAAGGCATAGCATCTCTTCAATCAATATTCGGGCGGAAGTCCTTCGTCAGACATCTCCTTAACTTCGCATGGCCTTTGGAAGGGAAGAGTAGCTGAGCCAGTAAATGTTGAGCTAGCGTGTGCAGACCTCCTCCAGCTAGTCGAGAACTCGGCATGGCTCCTCTGGAAAAAAGGGTACATAGGACCCTCTCGAGTAGTCCGCTTGCCAGACCCTCCATTCTTTGCATTCAATGAATGAGGAGAGGTTTCAACCACCCTTTCTCGCCTTCATTTACTCCAAGCGAAAAGTAGGATCGAGGTCGGATCAAATGGCACTTGGAGATCACGGTAATTCCTTCTGTGAACATACACGACGCCTTTGGCCCTTCTTGAGCAGCGCTTTTCTTTCCCAAGTGACCACGAGCTGTGACCACGTGCTTATCCCCAAGGTGCCCTCGGCGTTCGCAAATGGGAAGGAGCTAATCCTTGCTTCTTGAAATCGTGATGAGAGAAACGTCAAGGCGACTTAATCTGGCGTCACGCGCCCCTCTAGATCTGACGGTCCTAAATTCACCCGACGTTGTTGTGGGCCCTAGGTCCTGAATGCTCTCGCTACTTCGCGTATCGGGATATGATGGAGCTATTTTTTGTGCTTCGAAACCGCGATGGGAAAAAAGGCGGGGAGCCTAATCGCGCGCCAGGTGTCCGCTTCAAATGGATGGCTGAGACTGCCCCCTGATACTGTGGGCTCAACTTTAAAAGTTATTTCCCTTTCGCGATTCACGAGTTCGTGGGTCAAATACCCTCGGCTCCCTTTTCTAAACTCCCGATCCCCGAGATGGCGATACGGGTTGGGCCTCCTTTCTGGTCAGCGAGCTCTGCATGTAACCGTCAGTTAGAGCCCAAGTACTAACGCCTCTCGCAACTTGCAGCTTCGTGAGCTGGAGTATCGAACTTTGGCATTCTCCCCTCGTGAAGTCCCGATATGCGATGGTCAGCGAAGGTTGACCCCCTCTGGGCACTTTTCGTAACTCGCAATCTCGCGCAACTAAAAGACATAGTCCGCCCTCCGAACTTACGAACCATGAGTTCGAGAAATAACTATTGTGCTTGTACTAATCGCGATTTACGCCCCTTGAAAACCCTTTTGCACCATACTTAGTGCGAATTGGTTAGCTACAACAACCCATCAACCGTTGCTCTGCTCTGTCGATGAATTCTTGCCGTAGAAGAATGAAGTGCCCGCTCGCTCGATTTAAGCCCGAAACAGATTTCTTCTATGAGCTACGCCCAATGCTCCTCATGCCATTTTCAATCCTGAATACTCTTGTGCCTCGGACGAAAAATGTTACTAACATTAGGCTCCATGGGGGATAGATTCGTCCCTGTGATGCTCTAAGGACTCATTTTGTAGTTCCAGTGCCTTACTGTTGGTCTATGGAGTCCCTTACTAAGCTGAAACAATAAAAGTAAAAAAAAAGAGCAGAAAGGACAATATTTACAAAACATAGGAGCCCCTGAAGGCTCAGACAAAACATTTTTTAAGAAAATGCCCATTTATTGGGCTGCTGAAAACTTCTTCACCCCCCAAATCCTGCAACCTGTAAGTGTTATTGGAGAAGACTTCAGAAATTTTGAAGGGGTCAATCCACAGGGCTTCAAATTTTTCGTGCTTGCCCTTGTCTTGTTTAGGAGCGTCCCATTTCAGCACCAGGTCTCCTATCCGAAATTCTTCCTTCTTGGCCTTCTTATCGAAAACCTGCTTGATCCTCTGCTGATGATCCTGAATTCTGTCCATTACCTACTCTCTGGCTTGCTGGACTTCTACCAGTTGATGAATCCTTCTGATCATGTCATTGGGCTCTTCTTGATAATCCTGGAAGAATTTCACTATGTGAATGGCCAACTGAGAAGGGAAGACAACTTCTGCTCCATAGACTAACTAGAAAGGGGAGATGCCTATAGATCTCTTTGTGGTCACCCGATCGGCCCATAGAGAGAATTTCAGCTTCGAGTTCCAAGCCCTTTTGTTGTCTTCCAGTAATCTTTTAATGATCTTTATCAGGCTTTTGTTGGAGGATTCTGCTAAACCGTTGCCCTGTGGATAATATGGGGTGGAGTGAATCAGTTTGATCCCGAACTGCTCACGGAACTTGGCTAATGGCTCAGACCCGAAAGCGGCTGCGTTATTAGTGACAATCTTACTTGGGCAGCCGAACCTTGTGATGAGGTCCTCCAGGAACCCAATGATTACCTTGTGGGAAGCACTCCTGGTGGGTATGGCTTCGATCCACTTAGTAAAGAAATCTGTGGCAGTCAGGATCCATCTGTGCTGCCCACTGGAAGCAGGGTGTATTTCTCCAATAAAATCTAGGCCCCATTGCTGGAAAGGTCCTGAAACAACTACAGGCTGTAAAGGCAGAGACTTGAGGTGTTGCTTTCCTGAAAATCTTTGGCATGTGATACAGGCTCTAACTCCTCTATGGACATCAACGAACAAGGTGGGCCAGTAGTACCCAGCTTTGAGAATTTTGTGGGTTGTAGTCTTCCAGGAATGGTGCCCTCCACACAGGTCGCTGTGAAATTCAACCATGATCCTATCGGCCTCTTGTGGATATATGCATTTTAAAAGCACCCCCAGGGGGTCTTTCCAGTATAAAATTTGATCAATAAGGCATTATCTGACCGCCTTGAGCTTCAGAGATCTTGCTTTGTTTCTTTGCAGGCCGTCCAGAGGCCGCAGTTCTTGCAGAAAATATATGACATCCTTATACCAAGGACATCAATCCAACAAGGGTTCTCTTTGAGGGTCTATTTCAGACAGCTGACCCCACTGAATTCCTGAGCATTCATTCATGAAACTTACCCCCAAAGCTTGGCAATTAGCTTCAGCCAACAGCTTGGCCAAGCCTTGACCTTTGATCAATTTGGTAGGCCTTATTTCCAAGTCAAATTCCAAGATCTTGGCTATCCATTTACTTCTCTTCTCGTCTATGCCAAGTTGTACCAGAATGTCCTTCATAGAGGCCGAAGGAACATAAGCGGTCACCTTTGACTGCAAGACATAGACTCTGAAAGCTTTGAGAGCTTTCACTAAAGCATAGGCCTATTTCTCCATGATTTCATACCTGACCTCTGCATCTCTTAATGCCTTGCTGAAGAAGGCGATAGGTTGCTCTCGCCCTTCCTTATTTTTCGGTAGCAAGAACGCTGCTACTGTATCAAAAGAAGTGAAAGAGAAGATTAGGAAATATTTGGAATAGTCAGGACTGATCAACACAGGTGCCTCAGTCAATGCTCTTTTTATTTGGACAAAATATTCCCTGGGTTCAGCGGTCCATTTCACTTCATTTCCCTTCTTGAGCATGGCTGTGATGTGTTTCACCAGCGCAGCGAAATTCGAGATGAATCTCCTCAGAAAATTAATCTTTCCCAAAAAGGCCTGAACCTCCTTTTTTGACATGGGAAGCGACAGGGTCTAAATTGCCTCCACTCTGCTAGGATCAATCCTCACTCCTTCCGCTAATACTATATGGCCTAACAGCTTTCCCTCCTCCATAGAAAATAAATATTTCTTGGTATTTACGGAAAGGCCGAACTTTCGACACTTCGAAAAAACCTTTCTCAGGTGACAGCAGTGCTCTTCATCAGACCTGGAGAAAAATTTTATGTCATCCAGATAGATCACCACAAACCTATCTTTCTCCTCGATGAAGGCTATGTCCATGGCTCGCTGAAATGTCGCTCCTGCATTCATTAGTCCAAATGGAATTTTGGCATACATGAATGTGCCCCAAGGGGTGGTGAAGGCCATTTTTTCTCTGTCCTCAGGCATGACCGATATCTGATTATAACCAGAAAAACCATCGATCATGGAAATCTTAGATGCATCGGTTACCCTCTGCAATATGTGCTCCATGTTGGGCAGGGCATAATTGTCTTTCTTTGAGCTCCTGTTCAGGTTCCTGAAGTCGACACAAAGCCTGATTTCTCCACTTTTCTTCCTTACCGGAACCAAATTGGCCACCCATTCGGAATATCTCAGGGGGATGATGATCTGGGCCTCTAACAACTTCTTTACTTCTTTCTCCATGACAGGCAACAACATGGGATTTATCTATCTTAGCTTCTGCCTGAAAGGCTTAGCCTCTTCCTTTAGTGGGATCTTGTGTTCAATGACAGATGTGTCATACGTCTTGAGATCTTCGTAGGTCCATGCAAACACATCAACAAACTCTCTCAACAACTTAGGATATTCGGCCCTCTGTTCTCTGGTCAAACTCCTAGACAACTTGACAAACTTAGGCTTCTCCGATGTGCCAATATTGCACTCAGTTGTGTCAGCATCCTCACCTGAAACCCTGCCCTTTACTGCCACATCATTCTCATCGAACAATATTTCTCAGGACTAGTCCCCTCGAAATGTGATTGCTAGGTAGCTGAATAATCTGGTGGTTAGCAATTTTATTTAAAAACACCTCAGGGTGAGGGTCACCTTCCGTGTCAGGATCCTGATCAATGTGCAATGCAGAAAATTCATCAACAGACTAGATAAATTTATCGATTTCTAGATCATCTTCGAATACCTTCCAATGCTTGACATTGTCCGGTACAGAGGGCCTATATTTTATCTCAACATCATATTTGGCCATAGACAGCTGAGGGACCTTGAACTGGCTAGCTGAAATAGCTAAAGAATTAGCCACAACATTATCCTCCCTTGGAATAAAAGAGATGTTGAAGGTTGAGAAGAAGTTGTCAATTAGGTCCCATACTTCATTTTTTTAATTTCTGAGTCGAGGGTGCTTAGCCTGGTAAGCGTTTCTGATCTGTTGGACCACCAACTCTGCATCCCTGAACACTACTACCTCCTGAATTCCCATTTCCCTTGCAGCTCTCAATCCTAGAACAAGGGCTTCATACTCTGCCACTTTTTTGGTGGTTTCAAATTCCAGCTTATATGACAGGGACATGGCTTCCTGAGAAGGGGACACAAAAAACACCCCAGCACCAGCGCCTTCCCTGGAACAGGCTCCATCAAAAAATATTTTCCAGACGGGGGTGATGGAGGGAGGAGGCTCATGAGGAGTGGTGGTCTACTTTCTGAGTTCAAGAGGGGGCTTGGAAGCATGAGTGAGTTGCAGTAAACTGGAACCTAAATCAGTGTCCAAGGCGAAAATGGGATGGTTGGTAGGATTGGCTTCATCACTGATTATATAGGCCAGTTGGGATTCCCTATATAGCCTCCTATGCTCTCCTCCAAACACTGGGATAGTGGCATATGTGAGCTCCATCTGCAAGGTTCCCCCCAGTCTTTTTATCCAAGATCTTGATAACAACATACCGAACCTGGGGGGGGACATCAGCCACTACAATATCCATGACCACTATTTTCATGGGAAACTGAAACAAGGTCATGACCAGGTCTTTGATAACTCCTAGACACTAAACTTTCCTGGAGTCAAAGGAGTAGAGGTCATGATAGGCTCAGGTGAATTCTAGCACTAACTCTTCCATGACAGTTTTGGGCATGAGGTTGTGAGAATCCCCTGAATCCATCAAGCATTTGTGCAGTACCTTGTCATGTATGTTCAAGGAAGTGTAGAAGGGAGGGGATGAGTCATTCCTGTCTTCTACCATAGGACCTAGAATAACTGCAGGATTTTCATCTTGCAAATTGATGGAGTCTGTGGGAAGGCTTGAGACCTCAGACTACAAAAGATTAGAGAATCGTTTCTTGAACCCTTCATGTTTAATCAATTCGGTTAGGGGCACAGGGATTCTAATTTTTTGAATTTCATTCTCGAAATTAAAAGAAGATGTAAGCTTTGGGATTTCTCTTATTTCGGGGGCATGACTCTGGACTATGGGAGAGAGGGGTTGGTGTTTTTTACCTCTACGACTGTCCGCTTCTTCATTAGCGGGCCTCTCCGTTCTAGTGGACTACTCAGGAACATTAGGTGTTACTGCCTTCTTCTGAGACCTCAGGTCATACCTACCTTGGCGGCCACTAGTCTTGTTTTCCTTGCTCAGTTCATTTAGCTGACTGTTCATGAGAGACTCCTCGTATGCTGATTGAGTCAGATGAGGAAAAGGAGGATTTTCTTCGAAGCAATGGATTCCAGGATCAAGCTCACCTGTTTCCCCTTCTTCTTCCTTGGCCATAAAATTGTTTTGGAAAGGGGCCTGAATCTTTTGGTCTTCTCTGTCTCTTCCCCTCTCCCTTTGCACGGTCGAGGAAGTGATATTGTTTGGCCTCTTAAAACCTCCTTTGTTTTCGGCGCTCTGAGGGCCCTTGTATGCTTGCCTCCCTTCCACCTTTATCCTCTCCATCTCTGCGGACAGAGACTTCACCATCTTGGTCAGTTCATCCACTTGAGAGTGGGGCACCGATGGGCTAGAGGTTGAGGTTTCGGACCTTCCCTTTCTTCTGTCTGTGTCGGCCTTGTTCCTCAATCTATCAGCTGCTAATACATTGGATTCCACTTCTATGGCCGCAACTTGCATTTGAGCTAAGGAGGTGGCTCTTCTTTCTCTCAGTAACAGACAGAAATCGAGGCCAAACGCACTAGCATAAGAAATCTTGGCTGAGGCTTCTGAGGGCTTTATCTCGGCAGGGATCTTGTTATACATCTTATTGAATCTTTTGGAGAAGTTGGAGACAGACTCTCCATCCATCTTGTTCAAAGATCCGAACTCTGTCATGTAATACATGAAATCTTTCCTATCTCCCCACTGCCTCAGGAAAGCACTATCCACGGCTTTGATCCCAGCAATAGATCCGAGGGCCAATCCTCTAAACCACTTCCTCACCTCGCCATCTAGGCTCTGGATGAAGACTCTCATCCAGACATCCTCATTTTCAATGTTCAGGTTGTCTGCATAACTGTAGAAAGTAGCCAGGTGCTCTTCCGCGGTTATGTGCCCTTCCCCGGTGAACTTGGGCATGTATTTCAAGTAATCTCCAGCAGGGAGAGGATTCATAGGATGAGGTAGGATTAAGGGATCATATCTAGCAGTGACTATGGCGTCCATTCTATTCAAAGGGGGATTAGCACCAGCCATAGGAATATTAGGTGGAGGAGAGCTTGGAGGAGAAGGAGTTCGCGAAGGGGCTACTGGGAATGAGTCTCGAAGTGGAGTGGGAAATAAGAGGGGATTTAAGGAGAAGGCTAATGAGCTCAAGTCAGCAGGTGCTCCTCTTTGTGCAGGAGTGGGGAAATCTTCTGCAGTCCTGGGCCTTTACCAAGGTACAACATCAGAGGAGAGGGGAGTGACAAGGATCTCTCCCTCCAATCCCAGACCAGGAGGGGAAAACTCAGCAGGAACACTCCCGAAATTCAGGAAATGGGAAACCTTTGAAGGAGACCTATTAAAAAAATGAGGAGGAGAGAATGGAGTTCTTACAGAAGGGGATGGTGGATTATCTGTTTCGGCGGTGGAAGCTTCTTCTTCAGGGGCCTTTCCTTTTCTGAGAACCACCTCTGGATCAGTTTCAGGTGTAGCTAGAGGCAGCTATGGATGAGACCATGTGTGTCTACCTCTGAAAGCCACAATTAATACAGCAGGTTCCCCATAGTGGAGTTGTCACAATGGAGTCGCCAGGTGCACAACTAGCAATCTTCAAAGGCTCTGATACCCGATGCACCTTCAGAATCGGAAGCTCAATGTCGTTCAATCCCGGGGAAAATTTTCAACTCCATCCCCGGCAACGGTGCCATAAATGTTAGCGACGGAAGTCACCCCTGGATTGCAGCAGGAGAAGATCCTGATGCCCATCAGTTTATGTCACGATTTTCTTAATCGGGTGATCAAATGGAGGTTAACTCAAACGATGTGGTTCCAACTACGAAACTAGGCTAGGCATGCATGGGCAAGTGAGGTCTTAGATAACTTCAGATAGTGAGTTGTAGTAAGGGTGAGTAGGGGGAAGACTTGTATCAGAGAGATGCAAAGGCCTATCATAAACATCAAGTTCCTAACAGACTATGGAAGAAGACATCTAAACGCAATATCTTCTTATGCTCAAATGCAGAAAACCAGAGAAAACAATAGTGCCACAATAAATCCTTTATCACAACATAATTGCGATAATTCGTGCGAATCAGTCGATCACGAACTCTCTTAGTATAAGATGAAAACTTAGATGGGAAAAGAAAGACTGTCTGAAATTAAACAAGAAATCTTACATACAGATGCATAACCAGAACTAGGATATCTGTTAAAACTTTACAATCGAGAGCTTTGCTCTACCATCGATACCTTCAAAATGAAAAAACTGAGTACATATACTTGGGCAGATTTGCCCAACAGAGGCGTGCTCGCCCTCCAAGGCGTAGCGTCTCTTCAATCAATCTTCGGGCGGAAGTCCTTCATTAGACGTCTTCTTAACTTCGCATGGCCTTTGCAAGGGAGGAGTAGTTGAGCCAGTAAATGTTGAGCTAGCGTGTGCAGACCTCCTCCAGCTAGTCGAGAACTTGGCATGGCTCCTCTGGAAAAATGGGTACACATGACCCTCTCGAGCAGTCCGCTTGCCAGACCCTCCATTCTTCGCATTCAATGAATGAGGAGAGGTTTCAACCACCCTTTCTCGCCTTCATTTACCCCAAGCGAAAACCAGGACCGAGGTCGGATCAAATGGCACTTGGAGATCGTAGTAATTCCTTCTGTGAACATACATGATGCCTTCGGCCCTTCCTGAGAAGCTCTTTTCTTTCCCAAGTGACCACGGGCTATGACCACGTTCTTATCCCCAAGGCGCCCTCGACGTTCTTGAATGGGAAGGAGCTAATCCTTTCTTCTTGAAATCGCGATGAGCGAAACACCGAGGAGACTTAATCTGGTGTCACGCGCCCCTCTAGATCTGACGGTCCTAAATTCACCCGACACTGCTGTGGGCCCCAGGTCCTGAATGCTCTCGCTACTTCGCGTATCGGGATATGATGGAGCTATTTTTTGTGCTTCGAAACCGCGATGGGCGAAAAGGCGGGGAGCCTAATCGCGCGTCAAGTGTCCACTTCCAATGGACGGCTAAGACTGCCCCCTGATACTGTGGGCAAAACTTTAAAAGTTCTTTCCCTTTCGCGATTCGCGAGTTCGTGGGTCAAAGACCCTTGGCTCCCTTTTCTAAACTCCCGATCCCCGAGATAGCGATACGGGTTGGGCCTCCTTTCTGGTCAGCACTCTCTGCATGTAACCATCGGCTAGAGCCCAAGTACTAACGACTCTCGCAACTCGCGGCTTCGTGAGCTGGAGTATCGAACTTTGGCATTCTCCCCTCGTGAAGTCCCGAGATGCGATGGTCAGTGAAGGTTGACCCCCTCTGGGAACTTTTTGTAACTCGCAATCTCGCGCAACTAAAATACATAGTCCGCCCTCCAAACTTACGAACCCTGAGTTCGAGAAATAACTACTGCGCTTGTACTAATCGCGATTTACGCCCCTTGAAAACCCTTTTGCGCCATACTTAGCACGACTTGGTTAGCTGCAACAACCCATCAACCGTTGCTCTGCTCTGTCGATGAATTCTTGCCACAGAAGAATGAAGTGCCCACTCGCTTGATTTAAGCCCAAAATAGATTTCTTCTGTGAGCTGCGCCCAACGCTCCTCGTGCCATTTGCAATCCTGAATACTCTTGTGCCTCGGACGAAAAATGTTACTAACAGGTACCATACTTCTGGTATGTCGCTGAGAAGGGTTAGCTGGCATCTGTTCAAGGATGTGAACTAGAACAACAAAAATGATCATATCGATATGTTGAAATATAATTGAAATAACTAATTCATTGTTTTGATTAACATTACAGTATTGCTCTTTACCTGTCTCTGTAGCTGGGATAGTTGGTGTGTTAATTTCCTGTCCACTTGGTTGCTCTCGCATTTCACCCTCCTGAGCTACATGCTCTTCAATTTTGAGAAGATAATATATAAGTATGCGTCAGGAAATAAATATCTACAATCACAGTAAATATTTATAATTCTGAAGCATACATACCAGAATGGGTACTATGCTCTACACTATCACTGGACATGTGGACCCTTGTATGACGCGGTGTTTGCTGAATACCGCTTGATTCACTACTACGGTAGCACTGTTGCTTGAAAACAAACATAAATACTTAGTTAAGGGTGATATAATAAAATATGAAAAGACTTTACAAGCATGCTACTGTGGTTTCCTTATTCATTTGATTTACCTGCGTGGCTGGGGAGATAGGAGTTTGGCCCAATATTTTTCTATATTCAATGAAACTTTTAAAACCATGCTTGTTACCAAGCTTCAGGTCCTCCTCGGTGGCAGCAGTGTCAAACATATTTAATTGCAATGCATAACACCATTAAAAATACCAATAACAAAAACATATATTTGTTCGCTACTATTAAATAAATATTAACCATAGTTAATCATTTAAATCTTACTATTCACGCTTTGAGTTTTCCGTAGCCACCCTGGCCTAGTTTATGCTGGTCGTGTTTTTCCACTCTGGCCTTTGTTTCTTTGGATGTGTCTGGTAGCCTACATATGGAATTTTTGAAAAAAATTAGATATCAGAATTGTTACTTAAAACAGGAAAGAAAAACATAAATGCTCATATTTCACTGATAATATGACATGTGTTGTACCTTTCTTGACCAGCTCGTGGTTGTCGTCCTTGTTTTTTAAATAAGTTCTCCTTTGCATCCTCTATTAGCACCTTCCACTCTTTCTTAGAAACCATGGGAGGGCGCTTGTGCTTTAGGTCTATTTGCAATTTATCCCTATACTGGGCCCTGGTGTATTTTAAATTCTCTCCAGCTAACTTTGAAACCACTTTCTTGTTGAAAGTGTTGTCGAACAAGTTCACCATGTGATCTATTAAATCATCTTTCTTTTTGCTATCTTGGCCATTCCACGATGTGCGAATGGTGGGGCCAAACAAATCCAATGCTTTGTCATGTAAGTTTCTATAGAAAACATTGTTTCCTGCAGTAACGTGTTATCCATTAATAAATTAATAATCTCAACAAATGTCCATTTCAATTTCATTAAAATAATGAATCAATTAATGGGACAATTACCTGCAATCTTCTTAATCTTTATCGGAACACATGCGTCATCCACCAGAAAGGTGACATCTAGTGAACCGGTGCTTTTAATTCATTCTGCTCCATGCAGAATAGTATCATGTGCACCTACACTATGTTCCTCTCCGAAGTCATCATGTGGAGTCCCAGGCTCTGGCTCATCATGCTCCAGCATGTCATGCCGGTCAAAATCACCCCGCTCATTAATGGATTCGAGGGGAACCTCAGGTGGCTCAAAAAGCCTCACTTGCACTTTGTTATGTAAACCTTTTTTTTGCATTGGACCCTCACTACTACCTATAGTAGTTGTAGGATCGACAGGTTCCCCACACACGGGGTTTAAAAACTCCTACAAACAGAAAACTTTTCTTTATCAGATCATATACAAAATATAAAACTAAAAAATGGATATGAAATATTCATAGCTAATAAAAATATGTAAAGATGCCACTTACCCCATAATTAGTTATTGTAGTTTGTAGCTCTACAATTCTTGCCCTGTCCTCCTATGTCAGGGGTCTTTTGCTAATCAAACCTAGATATTCCATATTAGCCTTCTTCAACGCCTTCGTTACAATTGTCATTGGGTTTGTCAAATAAAATATTTCGTCCTCATCAATATCCTTTGTGGGAGCCTGGACCGATGTTTACACAATAAATCAATCAACAAAAGTTATGAAATTCACCTCTAACATTAAAAAAATGAAATATTGCAGTAATATCAGAAAAACAATAACAAAATTTCATAAATTTAGTTGTTGTAGTCATAAGTTGTTACTATATTTAACATTTACCTGGTGAGGCACTGCGGGTGCCTTTCCACGGTCACCTTGGAGAGATGTAACGGGTGAAACTCAGACACGTTCACCCTGGACAGAAGTTGACACAATAAATCAATCAACAAAAGTTATGAAATTCACCTGTAACATTTAAAAAATGAAATATTGGAGTA
>JASDQU010737535.1:89728-104868 GCA_032191745.1 Picea mariana
CAACTTGGTGTATGAGGTAGTGTTCTTGTGCATTGAAAAATGCTGGAGGTAGATACTGTTGCATTTGACACATTAGTTGGGGAATTTCTCTCTTCCAATACCTTATATCTTCTTTATGGATTTGTTTTGATGATAGCCACCTACAAATGTCAATGCAATAAAAAAATATCAAGGCATACATAAATTTGTAGATAAAAGATAATATGTCAAATATAAGTTCCAATATAAATCACATAAGAAGTACATTTTCCTTATAAAACAATACTTACCTCATGTATTTGCCAAGTGGATAAATAATTTGTTTTATGTTGTTGTCAAAGTCGTCTGGGAGAGATAAAGGTAGAACATACTGTAACAAAAAACAAATAATTATTATTTGTTTCCAAAAAATGCGTACCAATAAGAAAATATATTATAACCTACTAATTACCTTAATGAATGTATGCCAGTCATGTGTTTTAACCCCGCCAAAATCACCTTTTTTAGTTAAGACATTTTGTATGTTCGACGAAAACCCCGTCGGAAACCTAATTTTTCGAATGACCTCTTTTACAATATTGCTTTGTTGCTCTGTTAATAACCAAGGAAGACTAGTATTTTGTTCACGACCATTGCCATTAGAATTAATAATAACACTTTGCAAGGCGTGGTTAGCTTCTCGGATGTCACAAAAAATATTTCCAATTCTCTCTTTGTCAGTCCTTCCATCTAATATTCGCCATAACAATTCTGTTATGTTCTTCCCGATATGCATTGTATCAAACAAATGAACTATTTGTAGGTGCTTGTAGTATGGCAATCTACTGAATTGCATCGGGTAACTTTTCATTCCTCGTGTAAGCCCATTCGTGCCTTAACGACATTCATGAAACATCAAAAAATTGAAATTAACACTAATTAATGGGACAAAATGAAATTAATACTAACGAAATTAACCAAAGATTTATATAATAGGTCATACATAAATAATTTGTGTACCTTGACGATTTCTAATATGTTCCAACTTCCATAGGCGAGGTGTCATTCTTCGTGGTTTTTTTCCGTTTTCTTCTTTACCATTGAACTTTGCTTTGTCTATAGCTCGATAACTATGGTTATTATGCAGAAAGTGCCTATACTCATCAAATACTTCCTTTGCTAAACTCCTTGAACGACGAGATTTTATCCTAGGACCACAAACTGGGCATGCAAATTTACCCTTTGTTTGAAGACCTACAAGATATATGAATAAATGTAGCGGCAAATTAGAGTTACAATTAAAAATAATGCATGATTTTTTCAAAAAAGATATATAATATTAAATCACAAAAATAAAGTAACAATATACCACAAAAATGTGTTAACCCGTGAGCATCATGAATTGTCCATGATAGTATTCCATGGAATTGAAATCGTCTTTGCCCTATTGGTCTAGAGATGTCATACATAGTGACGCCAACCCATAAATTCAACAACTCATCGATGAGAGGCTCAATATATACGTTTATATCTTTAACCTGGTACCTACCTGATTTGTTCAACCTAATGAATGATTAATTATACTTATCTAGATGTCGTGATATATAAAAGAAATAATTACCATGCACGAAACAAAGAAATGAAATATTTTGTCATGCTTTAAAGCAAATAAAAGATAATTAAATACCTGGAACAATCATTGCCAACATTGTATGCTCTCTCTTGATCGACATCCAAGGAGGAAGGTTATTGTTTATAACAAAAACAGGCCACACTGAGTACGTAGAACGAAGCTCTCCAAATGGATTGACACCATCAGTTGCCAACGAAAGTCTAACATTACGAGGTTCTTCTTTAAAAATTGGCCACTTTTCTTCGATGTAGTTCAATGCAGAACCATCTACAGGCATTCGAAGAACATCGTCTCGACTTCTATTCTTTGCATGGAAATCCATAAACTGTGCTATACTTCGGCACCTGAACAACCGCTGAAAACGTGGAATTATCGGAATATAACAAAGAACTTTGTGAGACACCTTCTTTGACACTTTATCGGTTCGATATCTACTTATTTGACATTGTGGGCATTCATTTTCTAATGCATATTGTCCATAATATATGATATGATCATTAGGACATGCATCAATACTCTGATAGTCCATTCCAATTTCTTTCATAATCATGAATATTTCTCGATATGTGCGTGGAAAAATATTTGACGTTGGTAATAGAACATCACCTAACAATCTACAAAATTCTAAACATTAAGTCAATGTAAACAATATTGAGCATCAATATATCATCCAATATACTAATTTACAAATTAGAAAACAATAGCAATATAGGAATAAATTGAACCTTTTAACTATTTGTGAACATGCAAGCATAAATAATTAACAAATTAAATACCTTAGTATCTGTGTGAGACATGTGTTTGGTAAACCATTCAAAACTTCAGGTTCACCAACAACAATATAGCAGATAAAAGATTTATTGTTGAGCCTTCATAAAGAGGTTGACGTGACTTCTCGAGTAGAGGATCAACATGATGACTATCATCCTGGTTGTCCTCATCCATTGGAGCAAACGTGTCTTGGATCAATCTATGTATCTCATCTTCCTGATTTGAATCACTAACGTTATCTCCATCCATATCATCATTAATAACTTGATCGGAAACTTCAATATTCTGATCTCGAAGTTCATCTCCATGTAAAGTAGTATTTCTGCTAGTACTTGAAAAATAACTCTCCGGTGGTCGAAACTTTGGGGGCATCATCTATATATTTAAAAAACAACATAGAAAAATTAGTGTGTATAGAAAATATAAAAATCCCGATAAGAAATATTATTAAAATTCATGACATACTGATTATTACAGAGAATACATTAAATATTGAATCCTCTTACCAAGGGATGATATTCATAACCCCCTTCGGCGTGCCCCTTCTCCCTACAATGTTTTTGGGATGTTTTTATTAACAGTCTTCTATTTTGCAAGCCTCTGCAATCATAGCAAGGGAAATAACATTTTCTATCGCCCCTCGCCTCTAATGCCTCTCTTAACCGAGCAAGCTTCCTGCCATTTTCGTTCATTGTGACAAATCCTTTTCCTAACAAGTAATTGTCTTACCTACACCATACCAAACATTAAGTTGTCAATTTTTTATATTTTGGCTACTCCTTTCGATTATGATATGTTTATTTACAGTGAACTACATCTTTATAATAAGGTCAACATCTTTATAATAAGGTGATCATATGTGTAGAGGATCAACATCATGACGACATAGATAGCATCTTTATAATAAGGTCATATGTGTACAAATGTTTTCTTTATATAATAATGACATATACACCTAACATAAGTTTAGGGTTAGTGTTTATGTATCTTATTAGTCCCTACTAAAGCAGGGAATATAGCAATCAATTACTATCATTTCACCGATTAGTGTTGAGTTTCAAGAGCAATTCCATATCTTTATCAATGAAAAGAGAGAGAGAATATAGCTACAATTGAAGGGAAAAGGGTATGTGGATTCCATAAACCTAGAATATTATGGAATCCACATACCCTTTTCCATATAATATACTAACTATATCCAAAAACCAAAGACATGAAATATGGTATAACTACACATATTATATAAATATATTATCAAGGAAAAAATAAGCTAAATGCAATTTGGACATTTGAAAAAAAAATTACAAGTTAAATGAGTACATCAATAAAAAATAACATACTAACCTTGCAAGTTCAAAATCCGAGCTATGTAGATCGAGAATTGGATTTGTTCAACCGGTGGGTGACGGAAAAAATAAACAACTCAAACAAAAGCCAAGAACAGTGTCACAACTATAGCAATTGTGTCGCAAAGTCTCTTAAAGTCACGTATATATAGATAAAATAGTCAACTAACCATTAACATCGACCAATGAGATAGACAAAATTTTCGTCGCTATTGCCACGAAAGTTTGTCGCTATAGCGACGAAAATCCCGACTAGGTTAAATTAATATTTTCGTCGATATTGCGACGAACGTTCGTGGCTATAGCGACGAAAATCCCGTCCCGTTTACAAAAAATATGAAACTAGTGGAAGCGTGGAAAATTTTCATGGAATAATCCGCCCATATGTAGTAGTGCCAACATAATAGGACATGCTATTTATTTTCTATGAATGAATTCCAAAACTAAACAACTTTTTTTCCTGGGAATTCAACACGGGAAACCCCCGAGTACTTCCCCACTTCGTGGATGGTAAACGGGGTAAACCGCTGACCCTACAAATAATGAGCCTAACCCCAAGGGGGCACAAGAGATTCAAACCCGTGACCTCCTCTGTCGGGGATAACTTCATTTCTGGCTCAAAACCACTTGAGATAACCCTTGGGGCTCAAAATTAAACAACTTATATATGTTTAAGCCTTTTTTCTTTTATGACACCAAGTGGAATATCATTTCCATAAATGCATTCAAATCAAATAACATGCCAATTCATGTATCAAACCCTAATTGAGAGGATAATTACATAAATTCCCTTCAACATCTATATAACATAAGCACACCAAATTCATACTTGCATGGATGCCATCAATTTATTAGATGCTACCTGATTAATTGGTGCATTATACAGATTCATATATTCCTTTCACCAACCTCTTAATCAACATTTTGTTGTCCTCGTCTTGTTTTTGTAACACTCTATTATGAGGGAAAAACTCTCTATGGCCAAGGGTAAACCACAACAGACATGTATGATTGCAGAAATCAACTCAATTCCATTATATGCTATATAAACTAATGTGCAAGATAAGAAAGAGGCCTACCTCGATCCAACGTTTGATGATGTTCCACTGTTGAGCACTTCGACCCAAAGCTTTGTACCTACAATAAGTTCTCAACAAACAAGCAAAGAAAATATATAGTGATAATTTTAAGGGGTTAGCACATCAGATAACATAATCCATTAATAAACATTACAAACATGCCCATGGATAATAATCATATATTTGCACGATACCAATAGGACGAGAAAGGAGTATTTCTATTAATAATTGATCAACAAAAGTGTCAACATTATAGACTTTCGTGTCGGTACGGTTCGAAACTAGGGAACCAAGTTCCTTCCAACTGGGTCTCCACCACTTCAATCCTCCACCAAAGGCAAACTCGAAAGAGAGAGACAATGAGGTTCTCTCAACAATATGGAAAGAGCTTGGGGGCTGAACACTGTGTTTAGACTTGAGGGACAAAGGGATACAGACTCAATATGAAGTAATTTCTCCAGAGTAACTTTGCTCTCAAAGTTGAATGCTTTCTCCTCTTTTCCATAGCTTGAAATTGTGCTCTTATAGCCTTCAAAATGCAACTGAAGGGCCAAGTCAAAAAATTTCCAGTATATGGAAGGCCAAGGATCAGAGATCTCTTGTCGTGACATGGAAACCTGACTTCATTTTGTATTTTCTGGCACAAATCCCGATGTACGTGGGTTGTAGTGGAGCAGCCTGCGCATACGCTTGCTATATAGCTGATAGGGAGTGTATATGTGGAAAAATGTTTATTTTTAGCTCTGGATTTATCAAAAAGGGATGATAAGTCTGCATAGGGAAATGGAAAAAGGCCCTCTGTCCAAGATATCAATGGTGAGACAAATCTTGCTATAACACACTCACTATCATTTGCAACAATATCGTCAACAACTTCAGCCATGCTATCCACCTTCCACCATTTCCTAGTTACATGACCATCATTAGCCACATTAAACCACCATAACATCTTTATTGAATATATAACATCTGAATACCCTTAATAAATATATATATATATATATATATATATATATATATATATATATATATATATATATATATATATATATATATATGCTCAAGTAATTTTATATGCACTCTACATCATTCTTAGTATGCTCTCTAGTGCTTATTCATTCCAACTATCTATTTCTTGCATTTCTAACATGTCTATGCTTTATAACTCTCAACATATAACAACTCTTTCAATATTAAGAGATATATCAAAGTAGCAGGGGATGTTAAAAAACTCCCTTTCATTAATATGTATGCCTTGGTGTCCATGTTCACCATCACTACTACAACAATCACAACTTGCATCTTCTATCTTATTTTTCTATATTTGGTATTTCTCAAATCCCATTGGATTCTTGCACATTTTCTGCCCTTACTTTGAACAAATGTGCATTATTTCTCCCCCTTTTGAGCACTTTCCAGCCAAGTCCAACTTGGCCACTTTTCATTTCCAGCCAATACATCATATTGATATTGCAACCTTATTAGTTGCTAACTTTACTTAGGCAATCTTTCCTCAAATTTACCTTGCCTGAATTATGGTGTTGTAGTTTATATTACTCCCACTTGACTTTTAAATTATAGTTTTATTAATCATTGTCTTCTTGTTTGGTCAATTTGGTCTCAATCTTGGTTTCATCAATCAATGTTCCAACACACTGTAATGCTGCATTTATGTATTTTTTAGCTTCATATAGACTCTTCTACGGTCTACTCTATTTGTGCACCCAACTATAAATCATCAATCAATGTTCCAACACACTGTAATGCTGCATTTATGTATTTTTTAGCTTCATATAGACTCTTCTACGGTCTACTCTATTTGTGCACCCAACTATAACTTCAATTGGACGCTTCAACATTTCATAGAATTACAATTAATGCCCTTCCATATTCACATGTCTTTTTTTTTCTTCCAAATTCCATTTTCCCTTTATAGTGAAGCCAACTATATATATCCGTTCCATCTCATGTATCTTTTTAATATTCCCATTCTGGAAATCACTATATTCCTTACGATCTTCTTGGAATTGTCATCCATTTATACACTTGGATTGCACTTAGCACACTTGGAATGCACTTAGCATTCTCTACTACATCTTTCATCAATCATACTTATTTAGCATTGGATTCATTCCCTTAGCATTGTCTTCCAACCAACGTGAGCATTCACATTATAGCATTTGTTGTCCTTATCTCTAGCCTTCCATGGACTTTGTGCAGTTCTGGAGTTATAACTCATAACTCATATGTCTTGAAGCAATACTATTCACATACCATTTGACATCGTAGATTGTGTTGGTTGAAATATAAGAGACCATGGATGTAACATGTTTAATACCCTCTATCCACCATCGAGAATACGAGGTACCTCTGAATTTCACAAATTTTCCACTTTTGTGCTCTAATAGCATTATTGCCTTTTCCTTTCTATGAATTAATGAATGCATGTGACATGGCAAGCACTTTTATTCAAATATAATTAAACCATTCACAATTACAAATGTAGATTATACACACATCAACATTTAAATCCATAATAAAATACACATAATTAATTGAACATATTTATAATAAGCCTTGGATACTTATCTTTATGGAAATAAACACCAACTAATTGCAGACGAAGGATGTTCCACCCAACCATAGACTTGCTATTTCCCATATTTACTCTTCTTTCTGCAATAGGGCCACCCTCCAGTTGAGGCTATGAGTCCACTAAGACGAATTTATCCTATATTTGGATCTAGTCCTCTCACATAGCCCAATTTCCCAACAAATCATCATATGTTAACTCCTACACCAATTCCAATCTAGTAGCTCTCTTTCCCCTCAACCTCCACAACCCAAGGAATGGTATCCCCTTCTATATCAAAGTCCCTCGAGCTATCCCCCTTCCCTCCAAGTCTACAATGCAGGTCGGCAAAAAAATGTCTCTATTAGGGACTCCAAGAATTCTTAGCTGTACAAAAGTTTCTCAATGACAATAATTCCTTATGCACATGGGCATAATTGCCACATGGAATTCATAACAACCATACCCATTCCGTTACATGTCATAGTTCTGCAACCTAGGTTCTCAAGTAGTCTCTAAGAAGAATGAATGGAAAAATATCCCTCACATCAACCAAAGTCAAGGATTATATTTGCATGTTTCTAACTTGCCACTTAGCGATTAATCCAAAGGTCATAAAACTTGGGAAAAAAATAAGAAATGACTTAGGATTATAAGATAAATGCTTTGGGATAATAAAATATTATTATTTACCTTAGCCTCCTTTGAGCCTCTAAACCCCCTTTCATTCCACTCTCATGAAATCATAGTCCTCCATGTATTTCATACTTCTCCATCTATAGCCATCGATGTGTTTTTATTATTATTCTTCAATTTACAATATTTACATATTACATCGCCTCACTCTCATCCATTCATCATATACACAAATATGCATTGTTAATCCGAGGATCCAAATTAGGGTATTACATTATAGAAGACAATTTCAAGCTTGCACTCTAACTTATCCAATCTATCTATAGCATTTGCACTCGGTAATTTGTTTATGTTGCTATTTGACCTTTCATTTTTTCTTGTTTAGACATTCATTAGCATAGTGTTCTTTCCATCAACCCTTGACATTTCACATGACTTAAATCCTTCTTATTTTGGTAATTTTCTTTTTTTACTCTTCCAATATATTCCTTTCTTATCTCCCTCATTCATCCTCCTAATGAGGCAAAGTATTCTACTTAAAATTATTCTTAGGTATTCATTTATTGTCTTCCTTATTCATCCTCCAAATGAGGCAAATAATTCTACTTAAATTAAGTTTGTTGTATCAATGTCTAACCTTATTTCTTTTTACACAAAGTCATTTCAAAGCTTCTTCAATGTAAACAACTTTTCATGAACACAACTGTCCCAAAAATGTTTTTATAATATAAAAAATCAATGTTGACCATTAATCCAAGTTAATAAATTATTATATATTTAGCCTAATTTCTTTTTAAGCAAAGTCATTTCAAAGCTTCTTAAAGGTAGAAAACTTTTCACGAACACAACTATCTTAAGAAAAAATAGGTTTTCCTCATATCAAAATTAATGCTAAAATTTAATCCAAGTTAATAAACTATTATATTCCTTTATAACAAGTGAACCCTTATAAAAATAACCATTTTAAAATGTCACACTCTTAATTCTAGACAAACAATATGCACCGCAACAACATAACATTTAATGCTCTATAAGTTGGGATATATACCGTTATATTTAAATACGATGGTATATATCCCAATGTATAGAGCATCAAATGCTCTACTGTGGGGTGCATATTGCTAGCTTTAATTCTATATGTATAAATCCTAAGATCATGCTCCATTGTAATTATGACTTGGAATAATCGTCTATATATTTTATAAATATTTAATTGGTTCCTTCGACTGTTAAAGGAAACATGCTTTTAAGGTCTTCATCTAGAAGGGCGGGGAGACCCTCGCCCAAGTCCTCAAGGAAATAGAACTTGGGGTTTCTCTAGCACCCAAGTGTCACACTAGTTGGGAAAGTGGGTGCCTTGGGCATGTGAACGTGCCAAGGGGCTTCACCAAGCATGGGGAGAAGCGTTGGGTGGAAGCGACCAAGAGAAGGGTCACACCAAAGAGGTTGGGGCACGTCAACATGAGGAGCACACCAAGGTTTGTGCGCGTTAGTCACAAGGGATGCGATGGTTGGAAAGTGCATGGGTTTGTTTGGGTTCACTGGGTCTGCAAAGGGGTGCGACGATTTGTTTGGGCGTGATGGTTTGCGAAGTGGCACGACACACCCAAAGGATGCGACGATTTGTGATGGTGACCTTTGGAGTCCATATAAGAGAACAAGGGTGCACAACTAAGGAAGGCATATTCACACAACAAGGAGGGAAAGATCAACTTTGTGATTCTGAGGGAGAATTGGATGAAGAGAGGCGAGCTCCCTCAAGGAGCCAAGTTTCTCTACTTGGGAAGACTTGTGTTGCCTTGAGGTGACATTATTTTGGGTTGATTTTAGCAAATTCTTATAGCAGGTATGAATGATGCATGTTAGGATATAGAACTGCAGATCTTTGTGAAGTGTTGTAGCATAGAAGAGACAATGAGTCTATGGTGGACACACGTTTGGGGTGCTCTGTAGGAGTTGCAAACGTTTTTACAATGGACAAGTCTTGGTGTATCAAATCTGTGTATCAGTGTCTCGGTGAGGTGACGTGAGTTGTGTGACTCTTCCAAGTTGTAAATTGAGCCAATAGTGCTCATAATGTAATTGTTTCAAAATAATAAGACTTATCCAGGTGTTAGGCACATCTTGTGACACCCAAAATATATTTGTGTGCCTCTTGTTTGTTTTGCAAGTGTTCTCTTCGTTTCATGGATGTATGCTTAAATGACTAAGTGTTAATATTATTAACAAATTCTCTAATTATAAAAGAGTTGCACTAGAGTAGGAGTCTGACTCATCCGTAGCCTACAATGGAGTATGGGTATGATCTAGGTGAAGAGGCGTAGTCCAGAAAAAATATACTTTGTGTTGCCAAGCAACCAAGTGAGAAACACCACAACGTCACATGCCCTCAATAGGTGCACGATTGCAAGATTCAGGAAGACACAATGTGGGAACATGACAGATGGTATCAAAACTTGTTCTTCAAAAATTTTGAAGAAGGGTTGGTGAGATATTCACCACTATCTCGATGATAGATGGTATATATTAGTCCCTAAGCCTATTACAACATTTATTTTCTTGAAATTTTAGCATGTTCTATCAAAACCTGTCCTGATCCTTTTTTCTCTTATTGCATACATCTTTTAAACACTTTACCCCTCATTTGGTTGTGATTTTCTTTGCTTTAATTGTTTTTCATTTGCTTCTTATAGGATAGTTTTGAAATTCTACATGGAGGAGATGTGTCACATCAATTATGTTATTCTTAAGTGCATTTTTTCCTAAGCTAAAGGAATGAAAAAGACGTTACAATAATGTTTCCATTCTTGTAGCACACGAGGAAATCAATGTTTTAAGTGGATTTCAGACCATAGATCGTGCCAGTTGTACTGAAATCGTGCAAAAGATCATGCAAACAATTATGATTTTATATCACGTCAGATCTAAATCATTTTACAACCCCTGTGCATCATTTAATGAAAACGAGTTCAAAAATGTTCGTGTGATAATCAAATCCAAGTATCGGGCCACAAATCAGTTCATGCAAAATTATGATTATTTTGTTTTTGAAATTTATAAAATGAAGGGGAATCCTAACGTCATTTGCAATACAACTCATCTTTCATTAGATATTATGTAGAGGTAGTTTTGAACGTTTGAACATGAAGAAACCCTAAATTGTTAACATGTTTAACCTAGCTCATGGTTGATGTGTACGTGAAAGAGTGAATAGTTTGAAGACCAAAAAATGAGGTCAGGTTCTCAGATTGGAACATGAGGGGATCAAATTACTAGAATATTTCCCAGATATTATGGCAAAACTCATTTGTAGAGAATGGTTTAAATTACGCTGCACTTTTCAAGGTCACCATGAAGAAATTTAGATCTTGTTTGCCAAGAACTTCAACAAGTTCTAGAATTAGGTTGGAAATGTGATCATTCATATCACTGAGCATTCGATAGCAACAACATGTTTCTTGCCTGTAAAGGGTGAAATATGGTAGAAGAAAATCAAGTTACCTGCAGACTTGTGCAATCATTTTTTAGTGCTTGAGCATTACAGTCCAGATTGGAGTAAGGGGATACCAAATAAATGGTTGAAGGAAGAGTGGCAGAGTGTTTTAGTAGTGGTTCATAATATATTACCTATGAATGTAGGTTTTCCATCATTCATTGCTACCACATGTGTTTTCTTATGCACTTAAATGGTGACATGGAGATGATTTTTCCCTTGTTAAAAAGCTTGACGAAAATGACGAAGATAATACAAAGTAATCCTAAACCTCTCATAAAAAATTATTTCACCAAGGTCTAATTAAAATGCTGGGTTTTTATGCATTAAGAGAAGTTCAAATGTCCTGGGAAAAATTGTTGTTTTTCTTAGGGTTTGCAGAACAGGGTTCAAAAAAACTAAAGACAACTCCTGACCAGAAAACCAGAGTTTCAAAAAGAAAATACAACACATCAAAAATCACAACAAAGGTATAAGAAGCTTCCCTTGTAGCTAGATAGACCCGATCAAATAATAAAAATCTTGTATTATATAAGGAAGAAGAAATTAAGTAGGAACTCAAATTCTCTGCTTCAAAACAATAATTTGTGGGTTATGCCATGGTTTACACCAGGAGGATGACTAGACAGAGAACACAAGAATTACAAAGGGTAAAGGTTGAACCTAAAACATAAACTCATAATGTACCGATTGAGGATCCCCCAATGAAGAGACAGAGTAAAAAGAATAAAGGAAAACAACTTTTTAGTTTCCCTAGAAGACCTAAAACTCGACCTACAAATAATATGAGGTTTAATTCAAAGGCTATGTTCAAACCTTCTCTTAAAAAGAAGAATTTGATTATCCTAGATGATGATAGTTTAGAGAAGAATCCTGAGATTACTAAGAGAGAAATATTGGCAATCAAAACCTTAAGGGATATGCCAAGAAGGAAAACTATAAAGGAGAAACAACAACGTCCAACAATTAAAGTTGAATCTTCTCAATCAGATGAAGGAACATATTGGGATATCACCTACAACCCAGAGGTACCATAGTTTTTAGATTCCTATATGGAAAATACTTACAACCTACCTAAAGATGTGAAAGATGAACTCATTGAAGAAACATCCTCAAGAAAGTGCAAAAAACCTAAACGATCTATTGATCTTAATAGACCAGCATCAAAAGAAAATCAAGGTGAAGACAGGGAAGAAATAGAGGATGGACCAACAAAACAGAGGACTGGGGAGTTTCAGGTAACCATTAAAGAATTGAAACAAGAGAAGCAAACTTTTGAGACATGGAATGTTAATTTGCAAGAAAAACTCCAGAAGATGAAAGAAAAGCCCAAAACCCAACGTGAGTTGTCAAAGAAAGTCAAGAAAATGAACATCAAATTGTACTAGAGTAATGTTGTGCTTAAAAATAAACCGCAACAGGAAAAGTCTAAAGAGAAAATTTCAACTCAGGGATGAAATTTCTTCATGCTTTATCAATACACATGTCATCCTTAATTTTGAGTTAGTGCTTCCAAATTATGATTTTGTAGCTCTCCCTTTTGACAGAATGATAAGAAATTCCAGGAAGTTTAAGATCTTTTTTGCAAGAAGGTTCAACATCTTGATGAAAGTGATCTAATTCGGGTTTAAAGGACCAATATTCAATGTAGAAGCTATGGAGCAGTTGCTACAGATCCCATGTGTATAGGTCAAAGAAATATTAGGAAGTTACGATACAATATATTTTCCCTAAGGTTGAGGATTTTATTTATTTCCATATTAAATTGAAATATCTAGTTGATAGCCAGATATATCGAGTTTGTTACTAGGTATTAGGATCTCAGATCCCCATGGATATCAATTTTTTTTGTACAAAAAGGGATTTAGATGACATAGTTAGGGGGTTCAGAGTTTGTGAAATTGAAAGCACATATTGATCTGGATTGTCATACCTGGAATATACTACATTTTGCACTCAATGGAAAAGACATTATGATGGTTAGACCTTCTTATTATTGTGTTATATTTCTTCATCTTACTTGAATGCATTTGAATCTTTTTGCAAAGCATTTGTTTTATCTTGTTACATGTTAAATGTTAGTAAATATTTTTCTATCACTTGTCACAAGATTTGTATTTAACTTATTCTTTCTGGTTTCTAAATGATATTTGGGATTAAAAAGTATTCTCTGTAAGTGAACAGATTGTGAAACTTGCAGCTTCCCTTTTCTTCTGTTCTATCTCCATTTTATCTAACTTATCAGATTGAATGTCATTGAATAAGCCGAGTTTTCTAGAAACCTGATCTAAAGTGTAATTTGATCACCTATTGTCCAACCTATCTACTACCCGATCCACAAACCAAATATGTAAATTCATTTATTCTACGAATATAAAACATTGCAATAACTGAGGTGCCCTATTTTCCCCCTTAGCATCCAGGGACAACTTTAGTGATAACAATATCAAAGCTTATTCGTCATAGATTGTGATGAAGGGTTGGTGATCTCTTCACCACTATCTCGACGATAGATGGTATCAGATCTTGTTCATTGCATATTTTGAATAAGGGTTGGTGAGATATTCACCACTATCTCAACAATAGATGGTATCAAATCAAACTTTGAAGGTAGTTTGTTGAGAATAAATTTTAGTGGGAACGTTCGCAGAATCTGTGAACAATTTGATGGAGTGAACTGGTTCATCGCAGATAATTTTCATTAGACTTATGAAAAAGTTTCTAGTTGATGGTGCGGTGGAAGGTTGATCTTGGTGCACACCTTGTATAGACCAAGAGAAGAGTTATGACGAGACAAAGCACTTGGACAAGGTGGGTGATCACATAATTCATCACAGGAATTGTCATAGACTTGATTGCAGAGGAAGTTTAAGTGCATAATTTGGTGAAGGTTAGGTAAGGTGGACTAACCTTTCATAGAGAAAGTCCAAGAACATAATTGGTTGGTTTGGTTCATGACGAAAGTAGGTGAAATACCTATTGTGAATGTATAAATTTCGATACAAATTAATGTATTCTTGTGATTCTCCTGTTCTAACAATTTCCGCCACTTGTTAAATACATAATCGCTTCTACTATTATTATTGCGGAAGCAATTAAACCACGATCACAACCACAATGCACAAAGTGAAATATCAATAACACACAACACAGAAGTTTTACCGGGAAAGCGTAAAGCTAAAAACCCCACTATCATATATTATGTATATCATGAATCATGAAACAATCTCATACAAAAATCTAATCCAAGAGCTCTCAGTACAATACAATCGTCTCACACTGTCACACACAAATTATAAAATACATGTGCCAATTTCCGTGTCCAGATAGTCTGCCTCCTCTGCACAATCTCTGCAACTCAAATTCTCATAATGAATCGAATCATGCGTTACAATTACCTAGTTTTCACATGCTCATAAGCATATCCACTGCATGTGTGATCAAATCACAACTGATAGCCAAACTGTCGCTTTCACATGTTATCTCAACTGGGTCTCCACTGGATCTGACATGCATGTAGTTAACCGTGGCGAATCTTCAGTTGCATGTGAGTTCACTGATTAACTGAACTCTCACTAGTGCATGTTTAGTTACAACTAGTACAACTGATCTTAACTCACTTAACTACACTTATAATTCTGTTACAAATCCA
>JASDQU010737535.1:104968-131406 GCA_032191745.1 Picea mariana
ATAAGACAATAATGAGTCATCTATACATTTTTCCAACAATGCATCATATACCAATGGAACCACATCGATCCATCTTCATCATGTATCAATGAAAACTCATTGATCCATCTTCATCTATGCATTCTCATCAAGGACAATACATATTATATTACATAAATCATCAGTCAATCAATCCATTGACATCAATCAATCACTTGATATCAATCAATCAAACCATTGGCATCAATGACAACATGATCCAATAGAAGCGTGCCTAGAGGGTGATCACAAAAGTGATCACAAAGGGGAGTAGTTATGGGTTGGAGCGAGTTGAAGCCCTTGGGTGAGTTTAGTGAGTTGATGTGACCTAGAGAAACTCCGCAACATGAAATTGGTTGGGCACATTTCTATCATGACATCTTCATGTTGTGCATCACCGAGAAAAATAGTTGAGTTGAGTTGGGTTATTGGATGAATGGGTCGACCACAACCTTCATATGAAGTGACTCTTTATAGAGTTACACAACTCAGTTAACGACAATATGAATTATCAAGCAGAGGATGTGTGCATGGTGCCTTGAAGCTAAAGCAATCAAGGTGCAGAGATGGAAATACATTGGAGATGACTTTAACAATTTGCATGAGAATTTGGGACTTAGACGGATGGACTCAACCTTGTGTCGCAATGAAGGTGCGATGTAGGTTTGTGTATATGTGTACAATTATTGAGGGGAGTTCATGCAAAGAGTCAATTGCTTTGTCAAGTTCAAGACCAGGAAAATATACTTAAACCAGGGTTGCAACCAAGGATGTCGTTCAAGAGGTATGGTTGATTTTGATTTCTTTCATTTCCTAAGTGTTGAGGTGATTTATTTGAAGGGAAGTTAGATGACTTAGTGGTTCAAGTGTAGTTCAGTTCTAGGGTGAAAACCGACAGACTTGAGGGTGACTCAAGTATTGCAAATTCAAATAAGTCATGTAGCAATTGGGATGCCTTGACTTAGGCGAATGTGCACAGATATTGGGATGAACTACTTGGATGGCTCCTGTGGTGGACTTAGGAATATTTGGATGCAACTATGGAGGTGGCTTGAGGAAGCTGCCTAACTCTTTGATGAGGCACATTGGATAGGTCACTGTAGTGAAGTAAGCAGTGAGGTATGGATGTGTTGAGTTTGAGAGGATGGATGAGGTACCTTGGTGCATTGGTGCCTTATCCAGATTCATTGGGTCATGCAATGAATTGATAATCACGATGAAAATGCCATAGTTGGATGCTTGCAGAAGGTAAAAAGAAATTCCATTCTAGGATATGGATGGGGTCAACAAAGAAGTTGACTAATAATTGTTAGTAGTTAACCTGAATGGGAAGAACACATACCAAGTGACTTGGGTGGTGTTTGCTTGCCTTTAGTATGCGACATTGGATGAGGCAGATCGCGCCTTGGTGACTTGCAGATGGTTGTGCGATGACTCATAGATCCGGGGAGGGTTGTTGGTTGAAGTTGGTAGAAGTATTGATGCAAACATGCCTAAGGTATGAAAGTTCTTTGGGGTGACTCATTATACTTTGAACACTTTGAACAGTTCATTGGAATGTTTTAAGGAGTGTGGGTGCACTAGCCACACTCATCACATATGTTGAGTTGCAGAGATATGACTTGACAGAAGGATGTGAGTTGAGGAATTTCCTTGTTTTAGAGGATTGTGCGGATAGGAAAATTGTAGCATGAAGAGACTACTTGGACATGGACCTTTCTCTTGCTTTGGGGTAGCACGGTTGAGGGTGAATCCTAACCATTCCAAGGTATAATAGAGGTATACGCAACATCATAGGATGTGAAGTTCGTGGTGCATATATGATGTTTCATATCCAAACACACATATGAAGATGGGGAGAAATAAAACAAGGAATCCATACTTGTGGACTTGATCACAATTTGAGTCACAAGAGAAGAGTTGGTTGGATGTGCAAATGCACGATGATTTCCTTTTGAATATTCACAAACTTGGATGCGATGTAGACCGTGTGCAACATATTGGATAACTATGCCATGAGGCGGGCAATGTTGTCAATTTTCCATGGATGAATTTGTTTTGGAATGAATTGATAGTGCATCTAGGTGAGGGGTGACCTCACCTTGGTATGAGGTTGTTGTGCGGAAGGACTGTATTGCGGAAGGAATTCAAAGTACATATGCACTAGTAGGTTTGAAGTGAAACACTTAGACATTATGGAGGATCTCCTTAACGAAGATTAGATTATGGAAGAAACAATGAGGCAAGGGTGGATACTTGCCGTAGTCTTTGGAGTTGGATGGAGTGATGAAGATGTGAAAAAAATGACTAATTTTGGGCACGAGGAAGTGCATTCTCATGAGTTGGGTGTGACGATTGGACTAGATACCTAATCAATCCAAAGCATGGGGGAATTCAGTGTGCATAGACATGGAAGAGTTGGTTGATGTATGGGTGCAAAAACAAGATCAAAGACTTCAACATTAGGATAAATTTTGAAGTGAATTGGGAAGCAGTCAGTTGTAGCAGGAAGTGACAACAATGGTAGAACTGAACAACAACAAGGAACCAACATCACAACGAGATACTGCAATAGATTTGGGTGAAGCAATCACATTGAATTGGGAAACAAATTTTGCAGAGTTGGGTGTAGTATAGTTTGGCTGGTTTGTAGAAAATTTGGGGTTTCCACTTCACAGGAAACTTGGGGTTTCCAACAGATAGTTGCGACAGGGGGCACGAGTTCGGGCAAAGAATTGGAGATTGCATATTTTGTGAATGTTTCCGGGGATGGAAATTATTTGAGGTGGGGGAGGATGTAAGGTCTTTGGCTAGAAGGGCATGGAGACCCTCTCCCAAGTCCTCAAGGAGATGGAACTTTGGGTTTCTCCAACACCCAAGTGTTGCACTAGTTGGGAAAGTGGGCGCCTTGGGCATTCGAGCATGCCAAAGGGCTTGCCCAAGCATGGGGTGCAGCGTTGGGTGGAGGCGACCAAGAGAAGGGGTGTACCAAAGATTTTGGGGCACACCGACATGAGGAGTGCACCAATATTGGGGCGCACTGGTCTTAAGGGATGCGATGGTTGGTGAGTGCATGAGTTGATGCCATTGAAAATATTTTATGGCCACCAATGTTGGTGTTGGGGGATGCGAGGGAATTGGATGAATATGCTATAAAAATTGATTCTTGTGAAATATTGGAAGACACAACAAGCTATTATGTTCTCAATAAAGATGATGAGGATGAAGAAATCAAGTTTGTGGAAGTAGAAGTTACAAAAGTAACATATTAATAAGATGAGAAACTTTGTGGAGGAAGGAAATCAAAATAATTTCTTCTTTGCATGAAAGAGACTAAATGTAGATAGGTATATGCATAGCCTTTTAGAAAATTTTATGGTTATCATAAAAGAATATAGAGAATGTGATAACACAAAGAATAAGCTGGAGTCAATAGACAATGATGGAAGATTACAAGACATAGAGAAAAGAACATGGAGTGGACTAGGTACTTCAAAACAAGATGTTGTAGATGATAGTTTTATCGTGCTAGAGAAAATAAGTGAATGAGGGGTATTTCTAGTATTAGCAGAAATGAAAGAATCAAGTTGAATTGCTGCAAGGTTACGTGTCTTCTCCAATGACTGCAAAATATTCTACTAAAGTCATGGATGCTCATGATCAAACTTTAGGTCACGACATCATTGAATTATGTGGGTCAGAGGATTGAGAATAGGGTGAGGTTGGTTGACAAAAAGGGAAGCAACCCCACATATGATCTATAACTAGCAATCAAGAGGGTGGTTCATGTGAATTGCTTGAAGAAACATATAAAGAAAAGATCTCTAGAAAGAAGAGAAAAATGAACATATCCAAGGGAGGCTATCCCAACAATGAAAAGAAAGAATGCAATTTGCTTGATGAGTGTGGGAGGGATAAATAACTAAATTGACACGATGTTGTAATTCAATGAGACCAAGAATCATAAGAAAATAATGCCAAAAAATATTTTGTGAAGATATTATTAGATAAAGGAAATGAAATCAATCATTTGAAGAATAATAATCAAATATTGCTTATGGAAGAAAAAAATTACAATGTAAGTGGAGGAACCTATCAGGAGACGAAGCTCCCTAGGAAAATGAAGAGTTTGAATGTAGACACTCATATTTACTAATGCTTTGAGGATGAAGCATTTCAGAAGGGGATGACTTGTAATATACCTAAATTAGGCTAAGTGTTAACATTGGAATTTAATTTAATTTAGTACCCTATTATATTCCTTTGTAACACGTCAATCCTTGTCAACAGTAGCCCTCGTAAAGAGTCAAAACTCTTATTTCTCTATGTATAAACCACATGCCCATTTTCCATTCTAACTATGACTTGGAATTAATAATCAATATATTTCATAAATATATAATTAATTATTTCCAAACTTGTCCAATCTCTCTATAGTGTTTATACTACTTGGAAATTAGTTTATGTTGCTACTTGGCCTATCATTTCTTTTTCTCTATACATTTTTTGGCTTAATGTTCTTTATGTCAACCCTTGAAACATTTCACATGAATTAATCCTTTTTATCTTGGTTCAAAGAACTTAACTCATAATTTTTACCCTTCATGAGCACTCCTTTATTTCCTCCCTTACTCATCCTCTTAATGAGGAAAAGTATTCTATTTCAATCTACTTTATTGAACTAGTCTCTAGCCTTGTTTCCTTTTACATAACATCATCTCAAATCTTCTCAAAGGTGGAAAACTTCTCATGACCATAGATACCCCACGATATCAAAAACCATTTGGTGCAATGGGAACCAACTCCCCATATTGAACCTTCACCCTTATGAAAACATATTGAGTTTCCAACTTTGTGATCTTCATCATGTAATTAGTCACAATGTTTGTGTTATTCATGCATATCATATAGAGCTTATTTCTGATAAGATCTTATCTTGTGAGAAATGTTCACACTCTTGTATAAAGTTATCAAAGCATTATACATCTCTTTAATGATATTCTTTGTAATGCAAGGGATCAAATAGGATTTCAATGAATCAAGAATGATTTTCTTTAACTTGGCCACCTCCTTATTGTGATTGGCCAATTGAATAGGATTGGTAGGGACATTTACTTTGTTTTCAACAAACACTCAAAGCTCAACCTCCTCCAATAGAATCTGTGATGTATACTTCCAAGGTGTAAAGTTGGAAGCAAATTATTCTTGTTACACTCTCCAAGACCGAGTCATCATCCTTGCAACTATTGAAGCACACCTAAATCAACATGTAAAGTAAATCAAACACCTATCCTAGGTGAAAATTACAACTCCAATCCTAGAGAAAATATGGAATCACACCCAAATACTTGTTGAAATATTCAATTTCCTCTTTCATAAGAAGGTGGTTTCAATATAACAAGATTTAATACCATGTAGAAAAGTTAGAAAATATCTCAATCTAAAATTTCTGCATCATTTTTATAAGATTGCAAATCTATTTCATAGAGTTTTTAGTGTTAGTGTTGAAACTAATTTTTTCCACAACCTCGCAAAAAAAATTTAAATATGTCAAACACTATTTCTGGGCAAACTCAAGAATGTAGACACCACAAAGAATTTAAGCATAGATCATTTCAACAATGCCTAGGTAAAACTCTAACTCAATACATAGATTTGAAAATTACTCATAGAGGAAATATAGCAATGACAAATCAGATTTGAAAGTTTCATTAAGCATGCTAAACCAACATAGTGTTTAGTGTCGTTGTCTTAATAAATAAACATACTAAAACAACCAAGAAACTTGTTTAATACAAGAGAAAAATCAGATCCTTTGTCACACATTTAGGATGACATTGGTACACTTCATGTTATCACAATAATGATAAATTACAATACATCAGTGCATCCCACACTGGCACAACAAGTTCTTTTAGTGCATACTAAGCAATGACTCTTCAAGTAACCCCAAAACTTAGCCATGGAATAAAACATCATTGAGAACCATGATTATTGATACAAATGACAAGCAAAGTAGCGCAACAAACTCTACAAACGAATCCTTGGAGCTTTCAAACAATATAACATCACACAGATTGTCAAACCCCACAATCTTCCATTAGCGCCACATAAGCTATCAAGGAGATTTTGACACTTGTATCCCACAAGCTACAATATTTAGCACTTGCATCTCACAAGTGATTGAAGCCTAAAAATATTCAACACCTTCATCTCACAAGCGAACAAAACCTAGTGCTAGCATCTTGCAAACACTAATCCTTGTTACAAGAATACACGATCTTCCAAGATTATCCACATAGTTAATATCACACCAACTATTAATATTTAATATACAAAGTCATATTTCTTAACAAAGACACTCTCCTTCCTTTATATAAAGTAAGGTGATGGAGGCAAACAATAAATCATGGACTAAGTGCACAAATGCCCATAGATTAAGTCACTCCATGGGTGTAGATCAGTCGATGATGGAGTGTACCATTAAGACACTCCATTATGTGAGGTTACTGAATTGAAAGCTCAGATTACCTTACGTGTCATGTAAGGGGGAGCATGGGAAAACCTAGAGGTTATAGTGGTAGCGGTCAAAATTGACCCCATGTCATGTGAGTACGATACTAGCCTAGTTACTGATGCTTCTAGCAAAAACAAAAAACATAAGTTAATTCAACTAAAAAATCCCCAAATGGAGTGCTCCTCAAGGCAAGGTGTCTAGATGTCACACTAGGATTTTTCCAACCTCAAAGGTGGTGTGCCCTCCAAGTTACTTATCCACATGTGAAGATCTCCTCCTCCAAGATGGTGCCCTCTTCAATCAATAGCTCCTCAACTCAAGCATTTTCCCCCACATTATGTGTATAGGGAGTGGTTGGTTTCCTCCTCCAAAGTGGTTGCACCATACATGCCAAACGCCAATCCTCAACAAGTACACCCTTGATGTAGAAGATGTGAAATATGCCATGTTCCACACCCCCCCCCCTACACACACACACACACACACAGATTGATATCCATGGTAGAAACATACCTTGTAACATCACCTATATAACAATGAAAACTTGTTTGCAAAGAATACTTGATGCACTAACCCACTAATTACACCAATCCCCCTAACCCATTGACGACTAACTTGACCCATACCACTATATTCAACCCACTAATCCTATAACCCCAACTCAACACCTAATCCCTAACCGACTACCCACCAACCCCACCAACCCCCTAATTGGTAACCAAATAACACTTTGACTTGCAATCCCCAAACTAACTTTCATGGTGGAAAAGATTTCAGTGTTGGTAATACCTTGTAATCCATGTTTGTATCATAATAAGTGTGCCTCCCTAGCATTGATTCCATGGAAAACATACACTTAATATAAGATATTAAATATGGAAAACATATACTTAATATCATAATTAAATGCTGTATGTATTTTGTGATCATTCATTGCAACACTCACAAGAATAATTATTTGTACCAACATATAACCATATATTTACTTGTACTTTCATAACCTAAATTACCTAAGCATGATCATCAACAATGAGAATATACATCCACATGAATCATTTTGTAAATACTCCCATCACAACATTAGTGCCAAGGAGAATGTAAAATAGGAGAAAAGAATAAATGATGAAGATGACAAATACCAAACCTTGCACACTGCACCAATCTCATGCACATAATAGGCACACCTAACTCACACATGTACATAAGTGACACACCAAAATCACATAACTGATGCATGGCACATGAACCCCATAGATAAATGATATGGCTTAAGGCCTTGTATTTTGGCCCTAGACCATGGATTAGGCCATGAGATCCCATAGAAAAATGTGATTATAATGTACTAGACCTTGGATTTTGATGTTAAACCATTACAACTGTGGACTAACTGTAGCAAATTGATAATCATAAATATAGAAAATTACAAAGGTAACATAAAACAAAGATTCTATAATGGATTCAATTGAAATAACCAACTATCACGAGGAGGAGAAAAATAAACTCACCGACAGTCCTACGTTAGATGTAGTTCCCGAATTCCAAGATCTTCTCACTCTACAACTTGCAAAAACTTCAAGCATACAAGTCTACGAGGAGATGTAGTTATACTAATAACTAACCCATTAGTTTTATTAAATACAAAATAAAATCAATGCAACTAATGTTCTAAACAACATATATTGAATAATTTCAAATTAAACATTATGAACACAACGTTTCGAAGGAATGAACATCTTATAAATATTCAACAGTCTAGAAATTACACTGTATACATGTACTGTTGTGCCACTACCCCGTTGAAAAGAATCCGAGTCCCTCCACCCAATATCCTACTACAAAGGTTGGTCTTGACCTTTGATTCACCGACAGACTCAAGGAGGATATATAGAGTCTCCTAGACATATAGAGAGGTGCTCAAAGAAGACTGGAAACAAGGGTTTCCAGGTCAAGAAACAACAAAAAATGGGAGGTTTATGGGCTTCCAGACATGGTAGGGATAAGCCAAGTATTTGTTCGCTTTGGTATGCACTGAATCATTACCTTTCCCCTTGGAAAAAATTCTCTATTTAAGACATCTCTAGTTGGTTAGAGACAATTGAGTAGAAGTAAAAGGATTTAGGAAACTAACCAAACCCATAACTCAACTTTTAACTAAGCATATATATATTAAGCATTTATTAACATGTACATGAATCTCCTTGGAGAAACCCGCGTATACACATGTTGAATAACTGCGAGGGTTTGTACAAGTTCCAAAAATGAGCTTTTTAGAAGATATCAAGGAGGTATGGGGAAAATGTGTCTGTAAGTAGGATAGGGACTAGGCCAATAAGATAGTCATTGCTTCGATGGTGGCAGTCGGTGCTATAACATATTCCCCCTAATGTGTGAGGTCAGAAGAGAAACTTATGGCTAAGATACATTATAAGTTTTCAAAGAGCGGTGAGCCAAGGTGAAGGTCGCCAAAATCCAATCTAAGAGAAGCAACCAATGACATAAACAAGTCACACTACTCAATTTTCAAGGCAAACATACCCATGCTCAGGTGTAATTGTAAGCATGGCCACCAATCAAGTACTCTGCGGGTCCATGAAGAATGTATATATAGAAAGAAATGATCATGGCCATGAAAGGGATACACAATGGATCCGTGTCTAATAAAGATCATAGCCATGAAAGAGATACACATTGAATCTATGTCTTAGAATCGATGAAGGATATCTGGAGGCAAGAGATGAATAAATGATCCTTCACAAGTACCGATGTGAGGAGTGGTATTTTCTAAATGAAACTTGGGTAGCAACCTAAAAAGCGAGATGCTACCACATTCCCTAGGTATTCAAATAAATCATCGTGGTATGAGTCTACACTATGCGAATAAATGTGTTGGAGTCGAACATAGTGAGACATTGTTTGATTACCGGTCATTGATGTATACCATTAAAAAATGTGAGACAACCCACCGATAATGATAATGGGAGTCAATGTACCTAGTACAATATAACAAGTGTGAATAGAGGATCTAATGTCGAAAACCTGGTAGAATCTATCAATCAGGGGGCATTGATGTATTCCCACTATAAATAGAAATGGAACCTACCACTGATGATTGCAAACCCCAAGTTACTAAAAAGGACTCTTATCCCTATCCTAGAGTAATTTGTTTCGGAATCGATAGGAAGAGATCCGTTGGAAGGAGGGAATTAAGGCATCCCCCATCGACCAACGTGAGAAGTAGTAGAAGGCCAAATATTTGGAAGGACTCAAACCAAATATTGAAATGACCACCATGAAGTACGTATATCACGTGCACCAAGTGTAATTAATGCATGCAAGTGACCCTTTAAATAACAACCAATAATGAAGACTTCCGACAAAGGAGAGGAAACCACCAATGGGGACAAATGGAATATAAGGTATTGAACAAATCCCAACGTGTGAATAATTTTCTTTCCATCAAACACAATGGAAACCACTTGATCAATGACTAATGATGGAATGTCATCTACCGAGCACAAGGTCACCTGTCAATGATGTAAATAGGACTAGGGTGCGAATCTAGGTCAAACTCTCAGAGCAATTTGTCGTAGTCAATAATAGCTTAACCCACCAGAAGGAAGTCAATGGCGACCCTCCATACCAGCATGAGTATAAGACAAATATAGTTTTGATTCTAAGAAGTACTTGACATATGGGAAGGATGACTTTCAAAGCCAAGAATTCTGCAGAATGGCCGACACATGCTAAAACTTACTTTGAACAAGAACATGACACAATGTGTGACTTACAAAGCATGAACTGAAAATGAACATTGAAATAAGTCTATGATGTAGAAAGAAATGACAGACTTTCCTTAGTGAGTGGAAGAATAACTAGTAAGAAGAGTAAAAACTCTGTGTAACTGGTTCAGTTTACTAAAGCCATACTAAACCCAAATCATTGAGACCAGACTCAAAACTTTTGTGCTTTATTCAAAGGCAAATCGATTGCTGCCAATAATGGTAAAGAAGACTCATTCCCACACTAATTTATTATTATTATTTTTTTGTCTTTTTCATATTGGAAATCTTGGAAAAGAATAAAAGAATGCTAGAATATATGGGGAAACACCTGTCATAAAAAATAAAAATAGTTCCAAGCACAAGGAACATACCTATTCTCAATGTAAGGAAGCATGTGCAGGATATGGACAATTGGGGGAAAATTTCCTCAAGGGATAAAATTTTCAAATTGCAAAGGAAAAGATTGAAAGGCTATCAAATAATGAGAATGCATAAGAGGCAAAACGACAACAAGATGAAGCTGACATTAGGCTCAAAAGATCAAGCAACATAATGCAATGCAATATAAAAAATTAACACGTAAATGGGGGAGCCCCATGGGCTAGTATCCAGAATAAGAATGAGAAGAAGATATGATACTTCAAAGAAAATTTATGGAGGGGAATAAATAGGGCTCCCAAGCCTATGGAAGTACTTTGACATGGGTGCCAAACTGGGAACAAGGTTCTAACTAGGGCACCCATGAATGGTAGGTTCAACCACATGAATTAAAACACTTCTAAATAACAAAGTAGGTTATGTGTCGCAACTCAGTGGGGTCAATCCTAAGGACAAATGAACCAAGGAAAAAATAATGAAAAAGTGCATGAAGGGGAAAATCTAACATATATTCCATTTTTGAGATTATTACATTTCAGAACGGATCATCACGACAAAAAAGTCACCAAAAAAAAATGTCTTCAAAGTCCTGTATACAAGACCAACAATGCTCACCTAGAATTTGACAAATCCAATGTATTAAGCTCTGATAATAACATGTGGTATGGAATAAATAACTTGAAAACAAAAAATCCTAAAAGCACAATATGTACAAAGCACTACACAACCTTGCGACTTATGCATAGTACTACTCCACATAGAACCCATTGCTAGGATCAAGCCAAGGGTTTCTTTGGTAACCAACCTGTGAAGCTTCTAGTTTAGGAAGAGGTAAAAAGTTCATCATCATATTTTCAAGGATAGCCTCATCCAAAATCAATTCAACATCCAAAAAACCATGTAAACTGGGAGTCTAATACTCAACAATACTAGGTATCGAGGTCTCACAGACAATAATATTAGACTCAAGAGGAAGCACCTAATTACTTGGGAGAAAAGGGGAAAGGAAAGACTCATGTGCTCCCATTGGATACAAAACCTGATAAATTGTCGATACCTTGTCTTGAGAAGGTGAGCATGATTGTAAAGGCACATTCTCATAAGAAATTGAACACTAAGGATCTGATGCCACATAATTAACCCATGATGAGGAATAGTCTACTCGAATACTAATAACATACAAAGTAGAAATATGAGCTAAAGCCAAATTAGGATGGTGATTATCATTTAACCATCATTTGGAAGGGTGTAGAAGAAGGAAGGTGAGGCTCAACAAGATCATTCCAATCAAAGGAAAACATCTTAAGACTTGGAGGGAGTGTACTTGAAAAGAGTGGAATGCCCCCTTGTTCAGAAGGTACTAAATTGGATATTCTAAATACATAGTCGAAAGGCACATCACTCCCCAAAATAAGAGTGGGATTGACCAAAGATTGCATTGATGAGATCACTTCATTAGACTCGTCACTATCCAAGAAAAGAGTTGGATCGGTCGAAGATTTCATCGACGTGACCACTTCCTCAACCATTAGTTAAATATGATGCCATAAAACATGGTCAAAAGATGAATCAACCCCCAAAAGAAGAGTGCGATCAGATGAAGATTTCATCAGGATGACCACTTCATCAACCAATGGTTGAATAGGTTGCTGGGAAACTGAACGTGACTTAGAACTAGAAGGGTCGTCAGATAAGGACCAGAGTCTTAGTACCTATGGAATATTAGGGCACACATGAGTAAGGTGATATCCCTTGCAAATATTACAGGGGAACTTAGGATTACGTCCTATTTGTCTAGGATTATCAACAATATCAATGCCTCCAACATGACTTGCATTGGGTGGTGACATGATCCCAACATGGCTTGCAGTGGATATGTACTAGTATCCAACATGACTCATAGAGGTTGGTGACTTTATGCCAATATCAATTGCARTGAATGGACTTGCACTCCTAACATGACTTGCGGAKGCTGGTGATTGGTCTTCAACATGACTCACATAGGTTGTTGACATAACTCCAACATGACTAGTAGAGGTTGGTTTCACCCTCCCAACATGACTTGTATAGGTTGGGTTTCATGCTCCCAACATAACTTGAAGAGGCTAGTGAATGGAATCCAATATGGCTTGCAACGATTGGGATCTTGCTCCCAGAATGACTTGCAACGACTGACTATAGATCTTGAACATGACTCAAAGAGGTTGATGAAATATTACCAGTGTGACTTCCAGTGAATGGAATTCCCCCCTGCATGACTTGCAGATACCGGTGGCACTTCTCCAACGTGACTAGCAGAGGTTGGTGACTTCTGCTTCTTAATATTCATCTTTCTATTCCTTTTAGACATCTGATTACTAGTAAGTATAATTTCACTAGAAAATGAAGAAGGAGGAGTAGAAGACTTCATTGATGAAGGAGGTAAAGGATAAATATCCATTGTATTCCCATGACATAAGGTACTTATATGAGAAGCATCAATATAATTTGGGACATTTGGAGTGGTCCACAACCAAACCAATAGTCCAACATTCAACATAGGAATGCTCAAAGTGGTCAACAAGGGGGCATAACTTCTTAGTACTTATGATGTTCTTATGCATAGGTTTGTCCCTTGCGGGTTTGTTCATGTCTAAAAAAGTCTCATGCACTGACTCTGGTGAACTAGTGGTATACAAACCCATTCCTTCTAGGTGGTTGCTTCACTCTTTCAAGAGAAAGACTAGGGTTCCTTCACGAATAACAGAGCGATTGATCAACCACCTTGAATTGACAATCAAAAAGTGGTGATACAGACACAAACTAAGGTCAAGTATACAAAGAAACAATCCACTAAAAATTCCTTAGAGAAACATCACAAACAAATAAATTATCTAAAAATTTATCCAAGGTGGATAAGGTCCAGAGTCCAAAGAAATGAAAAAGTGGAAAGGGACCTTTCAAAAACTGACATTGTTTGTTCAATTATTGAGACCTATGAATGAAGGAGTGAGAAGAAGTTACCCTCACCTCCACTAACCAAACCTACCCAGTGCAAGTACCCAAACTTCACGGGGCACCCTCCAAGGGTACTGAGAAGTGTGATGTGACATTTTCCCCAGGTACCAAAGGAAACCCCCCACAGTCACCTATGAGATACCTAGGAAAAGAAACTAAGGATACCAACTCACAGTCAACGTCTGGGGGGTAGAGTTGAAAGTCGATATCGAATGTATGGGAAGGGTAACAAAGATCGAAGACTTGAAATCCTTGCCTCTCAAGGAGGTATGTGAACTAGAAAAACCCCTTAAATACAATCTCTCTGCAATGCTTGGTCAAGCCTCATATGGGTTATCTCCTCGACTCTTCCTCACACAATCTCGTTTTTAACTCCTATGTTAGAGGAGGCTTCTGACTATACTTATATAAAAAAATGGATTTCTCTCTCCCTAGCTCATAATCCTATGTTTTTTTACCAACATTGGAGACTTAGCTCTCCAATCCTAATCCAAGGTCCTAACCCTAAACTTGTTATTGAACCCTAGAAACAAAGTCTTATAAATTTTAAGTTTAGCATTCATTTTAGTGACTATTATTTACTTAAAGGATATGGAAGTGAAAATGATGTTGTTTGAGACTCTTGCAAAAATGAAACTTATAAGAAAAATATCAAAGAAATATTTACACTAATTCTATAATGAAAAATAACTTCAAGCAAGCAAAATGCATTAACAATCTTTCAAACCTTGAAATGGAATCTTTTCTCTTTTTGATGCAAAATGCACAATGCATCTTTTGAGAGAAACAAAAGAATCAAACAAAAGGGTATTATTTGTTATTTTTCCTTTGAAATTATTTTCAAAATGAGAATAAAACAAAATCCTATTCTAATATCCTTTTCTTTTTCAAATATGAAGCAAAACAATGCAATAAAAATAAATGGACCCAACTAGGAGTAAACTAAGTTTTCTTTATTTTCTTCTTCTTTCCACTAAAGAAAAAACTAACAAAAGATGCTAAAAGAAATAAAATTTTGTGGTTTTATGTTTTATAAATCCAAGGAAAGCACAAAATAAAATTATTGAAATCAAATACAAAATCAAGTTTCAAAAATGGCGTCAACAACGACTAGGAAACCAAGATCCTGAGAACAAGACTAGTCTTATAGTGATGCAATACCATAGATAAAAAGAAGCCAAAGAAGGATTAAAAGCCTTTTTTTTCCTATCAATTTTAAGGCTTTACCAATATCTTATAACCCCCAAAATGTTTTGGGAACGAAATCCCCAAAAAAAGATCCCCCAAAAAGCCAAAACAAGACTTAAAAAAGGTTGAGAAACAAGCAAAAAAGTCACTTTTCTGGAGGCATATGTAAGACCCCTGACCCTCTAAGTACCCTTTTAAGGGATGGGGTGTCAAAATTTCACTTTTCCTCAACCATATCAAAACCTATTCTCGAGGGTACCATCATCTTCTGCTCGTCAAGAGCTTTCCAACGACTGTAATCATGCTCAAATCTGAGTCCCAGATCATAAGTTATGGCCTTCCAAAGTTTCTCAGGCCTTCCTTGGTCAAAGGGCGCCTAATATCCACGTAGCACCCACATGGATTCCCATCACCTTTTCCCATCTAAAATTGTACTAAATGTTCATGACATGTCACCTTCTAGTGGTGACGTGTCTGTTGATGTGTATGTGGATGCGACACTAGCTATCTAGTTTATTGGGCTCCTCTAATCCTTGGCCTACCCATCCCTCAAAATCAACAGATTGTGTCTATTTGGATCCTTACTTTACCATTGGAATTATCCTCCAAAATCATGAGGACCCACATATATCTATGACTAGAATTATATCTTGTTATCTTTCTGATCGATGGTCCTCATATGTCCTCGGATTCCTCCTATTGGAGTTCACTCATCCTGGTGTCTCGGTCTACTCTGACCGACCCTCTCCGATGGCATTCCCTTCGACCAATATAACAGTACTCAGAGTTAGACAAGAAAAAACCCCAATCACATCAAAGTCTCTACATGCTCGGTGGTTAACAACCTCCTCCCTTGTGGGAACCTCACACACATGGCGCTACTACGAACTGCCACCTGACATGGCTGTCAGCATGGCGCCAATGGTATATGATTAACTCAATACCCCCTCTGTGATGTCCTGTTCCCAAGAGTAGACCAGCAGGGAGTGACTTAGTAGTCTAGGTGTTCCCATAGACTATAGTCAAGCACAAATAGGGAACAAGATGGAGAAATAAGGAGGAATTGATTGCTAAATGATGAGTTAAGCCAAAATACTTAGGAAAAGTCACTTAAGCCTAAGTCAAAGAAGAATTATAATGAAAATGTGCTAAAGGGGGAATTAATTAATTAATTATTCACCTTAGGAGGAAAAGCGCCTAGCTTAAGTGAGGTCAATGGTGAATTAGATTGGGAAAGGTATAAAGGGAGGAATTTGACCTAATTCCTCATTATGCATTGTTATGATTTGATGTTGAGAGTTCCCAGAGGAGGAAGAGAGCGGACCTTACTGTTTTGTGGATTTTTGGAGGAAACCACCACCATTGATTGGTTTTGGTGTTGAGAGACACACCCTAGCCCATAGGAGATACCATCCAGGTATTTCACCGTACTTTTCACGAGTATCCATTGCAGAGTGCGCAGCTCAGCCAGTGAGGGTGCAAGTCAATTTGAGGGTTTGGAGAGCTGCAGGAAATCTGAGTCCAGATTGTAGTTTCCTTCCAACCCATTTGAGATCCAGCCAAGGTGCTTCTATTCAGCCATATATCATTGGATTCTAATGGTGGAATATTGCATATCGCCTCATCTATCCATTTAGGGCGCAACTCTTTCGGACATACATTTTGGGTTGCATGCAGAGTATCAGAGAGATCCGAGCAATTCCTTTCGACCCAGTTCCACATTTGACGAGACGATAATTTTGAGCCATATAGCATCATATTCCATTTTTGGAATCCTTTGGGGCGCATCCAGCGTCCCAGGAGGTGCGCAAACCCCCCAGGGGTTTATATCTAGTGCCTCAGAGACCAGATCCGAGATCCAACACTCATCCATTTTAGTCTAGAGGCCAGGGTGCTTCTATTGGAGCAGTTTCCAGCGCATTCTGATGATCTATTCTTCCGGACGAGTTTTCCAGCTGGTAGCGGTTACCGTACTTCTCCGAAATCACATATTTTGCCGATCTATCCGTGCATACATCGGATCTTCTATCTTCTTCTGATCACATGTATTTTTATGCTATTTGCATGTATTTCGTTGATGATCCATGAGATCTAGCTGACGTTTATATTCTATATTTCCAGTAGGCTATTATATTTCCATGCTTGAACCATATAATACATTATATTGGGCTGTTGATGTTCTTTACTTCTGCATGTGTCCTTTATATGCTGTTAAAACCATAAATAACATGCAGATGCAATAACCAACATGCACATGAAATAACCCACATGCACATGCAATAACCATCAAGATCTAAAACATACAAATGAAATGCATCCAGAAACCCCTAGTGTATCAGATTTGCAAGACATAACAATAGATCAGTAGAAAATATCTTGATCAACGGGATCAAGGATATTTCAGTGGTATCATAGCTTTAGTCCTGCCAGCCTGTGACTAAAGAAAATGAATACAGCAGAATAACTAGATGGCTGTGAGCATGTAGGTGACGAATATGTCACTTACAACAAGTGCAGTGAAAGAAGGGATAGGCCTAAATTTCCTCCCTTCCCTCCCAGTTCAGAGGAAGAGGAAGAGGCACACAAAGAAGCACAAGGAAGAGCAGAGGGCGAGGCTGAGTGCGAAGCAGAGAGGAGGCTAGGTGACAGATATGAGCGACCAGAGGGCAGTGGTAAGGCCCTCGTGGATCCAAATGCAGCCTTCATGCAGGTTATCAGTGATATGCTAGCTAGTCAATGGACTATGTCTCAATATTTTTCTTAGATAGCGGATAGACTGGCTATGGTAGACATTCCGGGCACACAATCCCCACATGCAGAACAGGGGAACTCAGGGGTAGGTAGTAGACCCCACTCACACACTTGCACATACACCTCTGCGAGTAGGATTCCACATCTGTTGTTTCCCATTTTCCAGAGGGCACCCCTGGTAGCAGCACAGATACCGATAGCAAAGAGACCACCCACTCATGTAGAGGACATTGTAGAGTATCGAAGAGAGTATGCAACATTGGGCCATGAATTCCATCAAGATATGACCTTAGTCGATTATTGTGGACTCAAACTCAGGAACCGCCCCATAGAGCCATAGAGGGGAGGACCACAACAATAATAACAACAGAGGCATAACATTGACTTCATCTGAAAAGTTGGTAAAATCACCATACCTTCTTTTGACAGATCATCCAAATGCACCACCAGAGCTTGGGTACAGAAACTAGACACCTACTACAAGCTCAACCAGATGACTGATTTAGAGGCCATCAGTTTCACCACCCTACACTTAGAGGATGAGGCACACGAGTGGTGGTATCATGGATTGGTGACATTGGGTCATAGTCGCATCACCTCCTACAGAGAGTTCACAGAGAGACTCATGGATATATTTGACAGGAGGGATCTAGAGATCCATTTCAAAGATCTAGCCTAGTTGATACAAAATGTCACAACAAAGGCATTCATCTCAGAGTTTCATAGGGTAGCAGTGGCAGTGACAGACATATCCAAGCCCTGATTGGTCATGCTATTCACAGAAGGGCTCACATAACCCTTGAGAGGATGGGTGAAGTCCTACCGGCCTCATACCTTGCAGGATGCCATCCGACGCACTAGAGATTTGGCAGATTCAGTGCCAAAAACTAAACCCTTCACCAAACCCTTTGTACCCCAGAGAGACAAGGATCAGAAGAATCCTCAAAGGGAATGGAAGGGCAAGCCCAAGTTGGATGATGATACATGATGGAGTTGATGAGGAAGAAGCTTTTCTTTTCCTGTAGAGACCCTTGGGTCCCAGGGCATAGATGCATGGGAAAGGGATAGGTCCACTACATTGAAGTGGAATTAGGAAGTGAGGAGGAGGATGAGGATGAGGATGTTGAGGNTTCAGTGCCAAAAACTAAACCCTTCACCAAACCCTTTGTACCCCAGAGAGACAAGGATCAGAAGAATCCTCAAAGGGAATGGAAGGGCAAGCCCAAGTTGGATGATGATACATGATGGAGTTGATGAGGAAGAAGCATTGCTTTTCCTGTAGAGACCCTTGGGTCCCAGGGCATAGATGCATGGGAAAGGGATAGGTCCACTACATTGAAGTGGAATTAGGAAGTGAGGAGGAGGATGAGGATGAGGATGTTGAGGCAGCGATAGACAGTGATTCAAAGACCAAGACCATTCATGAGCCAGAGAAGCAGCCAAAGAAACCTCAGATACCAGACAGGGCACAACCCAAGGAGGAGGCAAAACCTCGTAGAGAGGTGAAAGGGGGAACCATAGCCACCCTTTTAGGAGTACCCAAGTACAACACTCTCAAGCTCAAGGGCCTTATACAGGGGCAATGCATGAAAACGTTAGTTGATGGTGGGGCCACCCACAACTTCATAGATGCATCCTTAGTAGCCAGGAGGGGGTTACACATGGAGGAGTTTGAGGGATTCCATGTAGCAGTGGCAGATGGATACACAATGACATACCTAGATATGATCCCTAACCTAGAGGTCAAACTAGGAAACTACACCCTGGCAGACACATTTTATGTAGTTGAGCTATCATATAATGATGCCGTGCTAGGGGTACAGTGGTTGTATTCATTGGGGGAGATTGGATTCAACTATCAGACGTTGACCATGAGCTTTAGAGATGCCAGTGGATCATGAGTTGTGATGAGGGGCATGTCTATAGGAGCACCTCGAGGAGTATCGACAAAGGGGATGGAGCATATCTTTCTTCATGGAGATGTGGCTTACGTAATAGAGTGTTTCATCACCACGTGGAAGGATTCCGAGGGTAGGAAGCATTACCACCCACATATTAGAGAGCTTCTGGGTCAGTATGAGTCAGTATTTGGGCTGATACCACCAGGGAGACTGCTCGATAGGGGTTTTGAGCACATGATTGAGTTAGAGGTAGGGGCTACACTGATGATTATAGCACCCTACAGGCACCCCAAGAAATTCAAGGACGAGATTGAGAAAGCAATCAAAGAATTGCTTGCTATGGGGCACATCAGGCCCAACATGAGTCCTTTTGCATCTTCAGTCATCCTAGTATTGAAGAAGGATGGCATGTTACAAATGTGCATCGACGACAGAGAGCTCAACAAGAAAATGATCAATAATTGTTACCCCATTCCACACATATATGAGCTGATGGATGAGTTACATGGGGAAATCTTCTTCACTAAGATTGATCTATGCTCAAGATACCATCAGATCAACATAAGGGAGCAGGACATTGAGAAGACAACGTTCCGGTGCCATTTCAGACACTTTGAGTTTTTGGTCATGCCGTTTGGGTTGACCAACGCACGAGCCACTTTCCAGTCTTGCATGAATCATATTTTTAGAGGATAGTTGAGGAAGTACATCCTGGTATTCTTCGATGACATATTTATCTACAACAAGACATGGGATGAGCATCTAGCACATTTGGGGGAGGTCTTGGGTATTATGCAGGCATAGTCTTTATATGCCAAGGAATCCAAATGTGAATTTGGCATGAGATAACTACTGTACTTGGGGCATATCATCAGTGGGCAAGGTGTACAGGTTCACCAAGAAAATATCAGGGCCATTTTGGATTGGCCAATGCCCAAGAATCTCACGGAGTTGAGAGGATTCTTTGGGTTATGAAGTTACTAGAGGTGGTTCGTCAAGGGTTTTTCACAGTTGGGAGCACCACTCACAGAATTGACAAAGAAGGGTGATTTTCATTGGACAGAGGAGTCATAACAAACATTCGACAAAATGAAGGACGTTATGAACACCTGCCCTATTCTAGCCCTTCCAGACTTCTCGTAACCATTTGTCTTAGAGTGCGATGCATCAGGGGTGGGGATTGGAGAAGTTTTGATGTAGGGGGGACACCCCATTGTGTTTGAGAGCAGAAATCTCAACCAGTCAGAGAGACTATATCCTATTTACGACAAGGAGATGCTAGCGATCATGCATGCCTTAACCAAATTCAGGCAGTATCTGGTTGGCAGTAGGTTTGTAGTGAAGACTGATCATAACAGTCTCAAGTATTTCCTTGATCAAAAATACCTCAGTGAGAGGCAACAAAAGTGGGTCTCAAAGATCCAAGCCTTTGACTTTGACATTGAGTATGTCAAGGGAAAATGGAATATCGTGGCAGATGCCTTGTCTAGGAGGCGAGCAAGATGTTCAATGATGGACATCTGTACAGATTGGAAAGCTCATTTATTGGTGGAATACTCCAAAAACAAATTTTCTTGTGAGGTGATGGACGAAAAGGTGATGGATGATAGATATCGAGTTCTTAATGACATCATTTTTTACAAGGACCGGATCTACTTGGTTCCAGAATCCACCATGAAGGGGAAAATTCCGAAGGTATGTCATGATTCGCCTACAACAAGGCATCAGGGGTACTTCAAAACATACAGGAAGATCAGGGAGAGATTCTCATGGAAGGGTCTCAAGGATGATGTGTTGAAGCACATACGAGAGTGCATGACTTGTCAGCAGAACACGTTCGAGCAAACACACCCCACGGGACTACTACAACCTCTACCCATTTCAAAGCAGAAATGGGAGAGAATTTCTGTTAAGCCCTAATATTGGCTCATTACCCCTTAATTGGGGCATATTATATTAGTAATGTTATTTTATTTATGTTGGCTTTAGGCCATTAGTTGTAATTATACCTCCTAGTCTCCTATATATACCAAGGAGAGATTTTCATTTTGAATCATCTTGTACTTGAACATTTAAGTGGGGTAAAAGGAGGTTTCCCCCTTGAAGAGGCTTATTATCTAAAATTATCTCTTTTCAAGGCGTTGAGTACTTTTTCTGAGGTTTTTCTATGCTATATTGATATTTGGTTCTTAACATATGGAATCAGAGCTCAAGGTCTTGGGGTTTCACAGCTACATGTGAGACACCTTGGTATTTTAGCTATAACTTTTTTTATACAACGTTTCAGAAGGAACGACTTGGAGGATATTTCACAGATGAATCAAGGTACGCTGGGTTCAAATTTCAGCTCCTGAGGCCTTATACTTTCGGAGATACAACATGTACAAGATAGGGTTCTGGAATCATCCTGAATTGAGGCATTGCGGAATTTTCGCTATAAAATTTTTTCTGTAATGTTTCAGACCCTGAACTCCAGAGGCTACTCACAAAAATTAGTAAGGTATCTATGGTAAAATGTTTAGCTTTTGGGTCATCTTAAATTTGTAGATACACCCTATGTAATATAGGGTATCTGACTAGTCCTATTGACTAGTCTCAAGAAGGTGTTCCAGGTAAAAAAATCATAACGTCTTCCTAGAGTATCCAAATTGAGTGGGACTAGTTTCATTGGATTGTGGACAATCTTTAGTATTTTGGGTACGAGTTTCATAATTTTATATCAATCATTTTGTGCGGGGCACGCTATACAAGTGAGATCTCTTGGAAAGGCCAAAAATAGGCAAGTTGTGGGGAAGTTACCATAAATTCCACTTGGCACATCCAATTTTGATCAGACCTATGGCATTGCAGAGAAGAAATATCAGAGAACTACATAAAATAAAGTTTCACACCTAGAAGGGCCGAAACTTGGGAGATACAATAGAAGAAATATTGTCTAGCAGAACCACCTAAAAATCAAGGTTCAAAAGTGATACCTAGCCAACATGCCACCCAAAAAGGGAACTAATACACCAAATAAGCCTCCAGACAATCCTACTTGGACTCTTGATGAAGGTGAAGAAATGCGTAGGGACATAAATGATTTACAAAAGAATATAGTAACAAAAGATGAACTACAAGAGATGGAAGCTAAATTGGAGGCAAAGATGGATGGTTTAAAAGAGGAGATCATGGAAGTATTGAAAAATTTCGTAACATAGAAGACACCTGAAAGTGAAAATGAATCCCATGAAATTCATGATGAGGACACAAGGAAGGTCAATCAAGAATGGAGAAATGCCAACTTTGGGTTGAAGACCAACCATGTTCCTAAGATCGATATGAGGAAGTTTGATGGCAAGGACCCAATCACATGGATACTTCAGATGGAGCAATTCTTTGATCTACATAATGTGCCACATACACAAAAGGTACAAATTTCTTCTTTATATTTAGAACCTAATCAATTTGTATGGTATCGATGGCTTTGTTCTCACAAATCACTCGTCACTTGGACAATTTTCATGGAAGAAATGATAGCACACTATGAGGATACAAGGAGCAATACCTTCTTTAGCCAATTCATAAATTTCAAGCAAAAGGGTTCATTTACCGAGCACATTGAGAACTTCCAAAGATTGAATATAAAGGTAACCGATATTCCAGATGAGCACTTGATTGATGTATTCATAGGAACTTTAAAGGATAACATTCAACATGAGGTTCGCCTTTGGGAACCCAAATCATTGGAGAATGCATTTATGGTGGGAAGAAATGTTGAAAGTAAGAATATGGCTATGGCTACTAGAAGGACCAATCCTAACATCTATAGAGAGAACAATGCTACTTCTTCTAAAACACCTCAACCTACAAGGTTGACACCTCAACAATTGGAGGAAAGAAAAGAAAAAGGTTTATGCTTTAATTGTGACAACAAGTACAATAAGGGACATAAGTGTGGTGAGAAGAAATTATTCTACATAGATTGTGAAGAGGAAGAAGAAGAAGAAGAAGAACCATCTCAAGATGAAAATGTAGAATCAATTTTGTCTGAAGAGTTGATTCCCATGATATCGTGTAATGCATAGGCTAGAATTATCACTCCTCAAACCCTCAAGATCAAAGGATACATCAAAAATAAAAAGGTAATAGTCCTAATTGATTCTGGCAGTACTCATAATTTCATTCACTATAAATTAGCCAAAGCTCTCAATTGCTTTGTATATCCAGTGCCAGAGTTTCAAGTAATGATTGCAGATGGAGGAACTATCAATTGCTCAAGAAAATGCAATAAGATCAATATTACTATGGGGGAATATGTAATGAATAGTCCAATGATTTCTATACCCATGGATGGTGCAGATGTTGTACTAGGAATCCAATGGTTACAATCATTAGGAACACTGGCTTTTAATTTTCAAGAACTTTTCATGAAATTTTCATTGGAAGGAAAATAAATTGAGTTAAGAGGTATCACAGGGAAACCCGGTAAGGTGATAAGCTCTAATGGCATGAAAAAATTATTGGAAATGGGGCATCAAGGCGTTATTGCACAACTATGCTCACTAGATGTTCAAACATCTAAGCCATCTATTCCTCAATATCTCCAAAGGATCATTGATAAGTATTCCAAAGTATTTGAAGATATTCCCAAAGGTCTTCCACCCACTCGAAATCATGATCATGAAATTCACCTAATTCCTGGGAGTGTTCCTCCTAACATCAGGCCATACAGATACCCTTACTCCCAGAAGAGTGAAATTGAGCGCATGGTTGAAGAAATGTTAGAGGATGGCATTATTGGACCTAGCCAAAGTTCTTACTCTGCACCAGTGGTAATGGTATTCAAGAAAGATAGCTCATGGCGTATGTGTCCAGATTATAGAGAGCTCAACAAGATCACTATTAAAGATAAGTTTCCCATTCCCGTCATTGATGAATTGTTAGATGAACTACATGGAGCAATCTATTTCACAAAATTGGATCTCTGTTCAGGGTATCATCAGATCAGAATGAAGGAAGAAGATATCCCAAAAACAACATTCCGAATTCATGAAGGCCATTATGAATTTTTGGTCATGCCTTTTGGCCTTACAAATGCATGTTCCACATTCCAAGGGTTGATGAATTCCATTTTGAATCCCTTCTTTTGAAAATTTGTGTTGGTATTTTTTGATGATATACTAATCTATAGCAAGTCTTGGGAGGATCATGTGCGACATGTTGACAAGGTGCTACAACTACTAAAGGAGCAACAACTATATGCAAAACCATCCAAATTTTTCTTTGGAGTAAAGGAGGTAGATTATTTGGGTCATATTGTATCTCATGAAGGTGTCAAGGTAGACCCTAACAAGATTAAGGCCATGATGGACTGGCCGATTCCCAAAACATTGAAGAATCTTAGAGGATTTTTGGGTTTGATAGGTTACTACCGTAAGTTTGTTCGGAACTATGGAAGAATAACAACACCTTTAACGACACTAACTAAGAAGGATGCATTTTCATGGACTCTAGAGGCAACTAAAGCTTTTGAACAACTTAAAGAGGTGATGTCCAAAGCTCCTGTCTTGACCACTCCAGACTTCACAAAAACCTTTATTGTGGAATGTGATGCCTCGGGAAATGTAATTGGTGCTGTCCTAATGCAAGAAGGAAGGTCCATGGCTTTTGAAAGTTGGCCACTCATGGGAAAGGACTTACACAAACCCATTTATGAGAAGGAAATGATGGCAATACTACATGCATTGAAGAAATGGCATCCTTACCTAATAGGTAGGCACTTCAAGGTCAAAATTAAATACTTCTTGGAACAAAGACTATCTTTAGAAGAACAACAAAAATGGGTAACCAACATATTGGGTTATGATTTTGAAATCGTCTATAAAAATGGGAAGAAAAATGTTGTGGCAGATGCACTCTCAAGAAAGGATGAAGATGTTGAGGCCTTTCTCTGTGCTATCTCGATCATCCAACCTGATTGGATAATAGAAGCAAGGGATGAATGGAAGAATGAAGAAAAAGTGTGGACTCTCATTCAAAGGTTACAGCAGGATTCCAGTGCATCAGATACATTTACGTGGAAAAATGATTCACTATGGTACAAAGATTGCTTATATTTATGTAAGAGATCCCAACTCAAACATAAGGTACTATTGGAATTGCACACTTCTCCAGTAGGAGGGCACTTGGGATTTTTGAAAACCTACCATAGAGTCAAGAAGATTTTTTTTTGGGATGGCCTTAAAACTGATGTTCAAAGGTTTGTAGCAGAATGTTTGGGTTGCCAACCAAATAAGGTGGAAACAATTAACACCCCAGGTCTTTTACAACCATTATCCATCCCAAGTCAGCGCTGAGAGGAGGTTTCCATGGATTTCATCATAGGGTTACCAAAGTTTGAAGGAAAGAGTGTCATCATGGTGATTGTTGATAGACTGACCAAGTACACACACTTTTGTGCACTCTCTCATCCATTCAAAGTTAGTACAGTTGCCACCGCATTCGTGGAGACAGTTCAAAAGCTACATGGAAGCCCAAAGATTATTGTAAGTGACAAAGATCCCATCTTCACTGGACATTTTTGGATAGAATTATTTTCTTGTTTGGGTACTCAATTGGCTCATAGCTCATCCTATCATCCTCAATCTGATGGACAAACCGAGATAGTGAACAAATGTCTAGAAGGCTACCTTTGTTGCTTTGTCTTTGATAAAAAAACACAATGGTTCAAATGGTTACCCTTGGCAGAATGGTGGTATAACACTTCCTTTCATACTGCAACAAAAATGACACCATTTATGGTACTTTATGGATACCACCCTCCTTCCATCACTTCTTCTCTAAAAGAAAAATTTAAGGTTCAAGCAGTGGAAGATCACATCGAGAATCAACAACAAGTTCTCCAAATCTTAAAGGACAACCTGA
>JASDQU010737535.1:131506-141899 GCA_032191745.1 Picea mariana
GTCTCCTATATATACCAAGGAGACATTTTCATTTTGAATCATCTTGTACTTGAACATTTAAGTGGGGTAAAAGGAGGTTGCCCCCTCGAAGAGGCTTATTATTTGAAATTATCTCTTTTTCAAGGCGTTGAGTACTTTTTCTAAGGTTTTTCTATGCTATATTGATATTTGGTTCGTAACAATTTCCATGGATTTCATTACAGGCCTTCCTAGAGTGCAGGGAAAGGACTGTATATTTGTGGTGGTCAACAGACTGACCAAATTTACACATTTCTTTGCCATACCCATAGACTATAAGGCCATACAGGTAGCATAGTTGTTTTTCAGGGAGGTATTCTGGTTGCATGGGTTACCCAGGCAGATAGTCAGTGATAGAGATGGGCGCTTCATCAACGCATTTTGGAAGGAGCTTTTCAGGTTGACAGATGCATAGCTAGCCATGAGCACCAACTACCACCCACAGATAGATGGGTAGATAGAGATCGTCAACAAATGGGTGGAGGGGTATTTGAGGAACTATGTGGGGGGGTAGCAGCGCACTTGGGTGAGATGGTTACATATGGGTGAGTATTTCTACAACACGACTTACCATATTTCTATCAAGATGTCATTGTTCAGGGCATTGTATGGATATGATGCACCCTCCTTTATGGAGACTGTGTTTGGGGACAACAGGGTCCCGGGGGCCAAGGACTAGGTGGAGGAGAGTCATAGGATTATTCAGTCAGTATGGGAGAACATGCAGTCAACTCAGAACCAACAGAAGATATATGCAGATCGACACAGAGTTGAGTGCACTTTTGAGGTATGGGATTTGGTTTTCCTATGATTACAACCATATAGACAATCCTCCTTGAAGAGGAGCAAAGCAGAAAATATGAAGCCGAAGTTATACGGGCCATGCAAAGTCATTAGGAGGATAGGCGAGGTGGAATATGAGCTAGATCTACCAGAAGGTAGTAAGACTAATAACGTATTTCACATCGCTTGCCTTAAAAAGGTTGTCGGACAACATGCTATCATTTCAGAGGAGTTTCCACCCTTGGATGAGGAGGGTCAGTTGGAGCTAGTGCCAGAGGAGGTACTAGAGAAGAGAGAGCACAAATTGAAGAGCATGATCATCATGGAGTGCTTGTTTATATGGAGGGGTCTTCCAGTGGAGGATGCCACATGGGAGGGAGAGCATATCTTACAACACCTAGGATTGATGTTGCTTGAGGACAAGCAATCTCGGGAAGGGAGGATTGCGATGTCCTGTTCCCAGGAGTAGGCCAGCAAGGAGTGACTTAGTAGTCTATGTGTTCCCGTAGATTATAGTCAGGCACAAACAAGGAACAAGATGGAGAAATAAGGAAGAATTGATGGCAAAATGATGAATTAAGCCAAAATACTTAGGAAAAGTCACTTAAGCCTAAGTCGAAGAATAATTAGAATGAAAAGGTAATAAAGAGGGACTTAATTAATTAATTATTCACCTTAGGAGGAAAATCACCTAGCTTAAGTGAGGTCAATGGTGAATTAGATTGGGAAAGGTATAAAGGGAGGAATTTGACCTAATTCCTCATTATGCATTGTTATGATTTGATGTTGAGAGTTCCCAGAGGAGGAAGAGAGCCGACCTTACTGTTTTGTGGATTTCTGGAGGAAACCACCACCATTGATTGGTTTTGGTGTTGAGAGACACACCCTATCCCATAGGAGAAACCATCCAGGTATTTCACCATACTTTTCAAGAGTATCCATTGCAGAGTGCGCAACTTAGCTAATGAGGGCACAAGTCAGTTTGAGGGTTTGGAGAGCTGCACGAAATCTGAGTTCAGATTGCAGTTTCCTTGCAACCCATTTGAGATCCAGTGAGGGTGCTTCTATTCAANCAGAGTGCACAACTTAGCTAATGAGGGCACAAGTCAGTTTGAGGGTTTGGAGAGCTGCACGAAATCTGAGTTCAGATTGCAGTTTCCTTGCAACCCATTTGAGATCCAGTGAGGGTGCTTCTATTCAACCATCTATCATCATATTTTGATAGTGGAATATTTCATATCGCCTCATCCAACCATTTAGGGTGAAGCTCTTTCGGACATACATTTTGGGTTTCATGTTGAGTATCAGAGAAGATTTGAGCAATTCCTTCTGACCCAGTTTCGAATTTGGCGAGATGATCGTTTTGAGCCATATAGCATCAGATTCCATTGGTGGAATCCTTTGGGGTGCATCCAGTGTCCTAGGAGGTGCGCAAACCCCCAGGGGTCCAGATCCAATGCCTCAGAGACCAGATCCAAGATCCGACACTCATCCATTTCAATCTAGAGGCCAGGGCGCTTTTATTGGAGCAATTTCCAGTGCATTCTGATGGTCTATTCTTCTAGATGAGTTTTCCAGCTGGCAACGGTTACCGTACTTCTCCGAAATCGCATATTTTTCCGATCTATCCATGCATGCATTAGATCTGCTATCATCTTTTGATCATGAGTATTTTTTTGCTATTTTCTTGTATTCCAGTGATGATCCATGAGATATAGCTAACATTTATATTCTATATTTCCAGTAGGCTATTGTATTTCCATGCTTGAACAGTATAATACATGATATTGGGTTGTTGATGTTTTTTTCTTCTGCATGCATCCTTTATATGCTGTTAAAACCATAAATATGCAACATGCACATGAAATAACAAACATGCATATGCAATAACCCACATGCACATGCAATAAATTTCAAGATCTCAAATATACAATTGAAACAGATCCAGAAACCCCCAGTGTATCAGATCTGCAAGACAAAACAATATATTAGTAGCAAATATCTTGATCAACGGGATCAGGGATATTTCAGCCTTGGAGAATTGAAAGACAGAGATCGATCAATATTTAGATCATAGACCCACCTTCCATCACAATTCCCCCCCACAATCAACATGAGGCTGACGCGTGTCTTGGTGACATTACCACAACGAGGACCCCACCTTGCCACCTAGTTAAATTGTGGCATGACATGTGGATCTATCAGCTCCTGCTACATGAAATTCCATGTGGAACTCATATCATGCCATGATCCAACCCTTCAAAATTACAAATCACCATGACACATGGCACAATCATTGTTGGACATGTGGGCCTCGATGTGTATTGACATGGTGTACACGTCACCATCGAGCACCTAGCTTATCCATCCTAGTGATGACACCTACCTATTGTTTATTGGTTAGGGGACATCATCCTCCTTAGCATGATGCCACCTTTCCTTTTGGCCTCACCCAGGTGAGACCCACAACGATCGACGACTGTGGTTACTTCTCGACGAATCCTTGATCTAAGACCCCGATTAATCCTCAGAGTCTTCTCCATCAGAGTCCCCTAGCAACCTGCACTCAAACATCCTGAAGGAAACGCCCTCTGATCAATGGTAGAGATATACCCACCCTTAGATCCAACGGTCAAAAATTACGAGTGACCAACAAAAGGACTGAGCCCCATTGGGACCCATCCTTGACCACTCTGATTGCATTGATGAGATCACTTCGTTAGACTCGTCACTATCCAAGAAAAGAGTTAGATTAGTTAAATATTTCATCGAAATGACCATGTCCTCAACCACTGGTTGAATATGATGCCATAAAACATGTTCAAAAGATGTATCAACCCCCAAAATAAGAGTGCGATCAACAGAAGATTTCATCAGGATGGCAACTTCATCAACTAATGGTTGAATAGGTTGCTGGGAAACCAAACATGACTTAGAACTACAAGGGTCGTCAGATAAGAACCGAAGTCTTAGTACCTATGGAATATTAGGGCACACATGAGTAAGGTGATATCCCTTGGAAATATTATAGGGGAACTTAGGATTACGTCCTATTTTTCTAATATTCTCAACAATATCAATGCACCCAACATGACTTGCATTGGGTGGTGACATGCTCCCAACATGACTTGTAGTGGCTAGGTGCTAGTATCCAAGATGACTCGTAGAGGTTGGTGACTGGATGCCAATATCAATTGCAGTGAATGGACTTGCACTCCCAACATGACTTGCATAGGCTGGTGATTTATCTTCAACATGACTCACATAGGTTGTTGACATAGCTCCAACATGACTAGTAGAGGTTGGTTTCACCCTCCCAACATGACTTGTAGAGTTTGGGTTTCCTGCTCCCAGCATGACTTGAAGAGGCTAGTGAATGGACTCCAATATGACTTGCAACGAATGGGATCTTTCTCCCAGCATGAATTGCAACAACTGACTACAGATCTCCAACATGACTCACATAGGTTGATGAACTATTGCCAGTATGACTTCCAATGAATGGAATCCCCCCTAGCATGACTTTCAAAGACCAGTGGCACGTCTCCAACGTGACTAGAAGAGGTTGGTGATTTCTTCTTCTTAATATTCCTCTTTCTATTCCTTTTATACATCTGATTACTAGTAAGTATACTTTCACTAGAAAAGGAAGAAGGAGGAGTAGAAGACTTCATTGATGAAGGAGGTAGAGGATAAATATCCATTCTATTCCCATGACATAAGGTTCTTATATGAGAATCATCAAGATAATTTGGGACATTTGGAGTGTTCCACAACCAAACCAATAGTCCAACATTCAACCTAGGAATGCTCAAAGTGGTCAACAAGGGGGAATAACTTCTTAGTACTTATGATGTTCTTATGCATAGGTTTGTCCCTTGCAGGATTGTTCATGTCTAAAAAAGTCTCATGCACTGACTCTGGTGAACCAGTGGTATAAAAACCCATGCCTTATAGGTGGTGGCTTCACTCTTTCAATAGAAATACTAGGGGTCCTTCACGAATAACAGAGCGATTGGTCAACCACCTTGAATCGACAATAAAAAGTGGTGATACAGACACAACCTAAGGCCAACTATACAAAGAAACAATCCACTAAAAAGTCCTAAGAGAAACATCACAAACAAATAAATTCTCTAAAAAATTATCTAAGCTGGATAAGGTCCGGAGTCCAAAGAAATTAAAAAGTGGAAAGGGACCTTTTAGAAACCGACATTGGTTGTTCAAGTCTTGAGACTGATGAAGGAAGGAGTGAGAAGTAGTTACCCTGATCTCCACTAACCAACCCTACCCAGTGCAAGTACCCACACTTCGCGGGGCACCCTCTAGGGGTACTGATAAGTGTGATGTGTCATTTTCCCTAGGTACCAAAGGAAACCCCCCAAGTCACCTATGAGATACCTAGGAAAAGAAGCTAAGGATACCAACTCATAGTCAATGTCTGGGGGGTACAGTCGAAAGTCGATATCAAATGTATGGGAAGGGTAACAAATCTCAAAGACTTGAAAACCTCGCCTCTCAAGGAGGTATGGGAACTAGAAAAATCCCTAAATCAATCTCTCTGCAATGCTTGGTCAAGCCTCATAGGGGTTATCTCCTCGACTCTTTCTCACAGGATCTCATTTTTAACTCCTATGTTAGAGGAGGCTTCTGACTATACTTATAAAAAAAATTGGATTTCTCTCTCCCTAGCTTAGAATCCTATGTTTGTTTACCAACATTGGATAGTTATCTCTTCAATCCTAATCCAAGGCCCTAACCCTAAACTTGTTAATGAACCCTAGAAACAAAGTCTTGTAAATTTTAAGTTTAGTGTTCATTTTAGCGACTATTCTTTACTTAAATGATATGGAAGTGAAAATGATGTTGTTTGAGACTCTTGCAAAAATGAAACTTATAAGAACAATATCAAAGAAATATTTACACTAATTCTACAATGAAAAAGAACTTCAAGCAAACAAAATGCATGAACAATCTTTCAAACCTTGAAATGGAATCTTTTCTCTTTCTGATGCAAAATGCACAATGCATCTTTTGAGAGAAACAAAAGAATCAAACAAAAGGGTATTATTTGTTATTTTTCCTTTGAAATTATTTTCAAAATGAGAATAATACAAAATCATATGCTAATATCTTTTTCTTTTTCAAATATGAAGCAAAACAATGCAACACAAATAAATAGACCCAACTAGGAGTAAACTAAGTTTTCTTTATTTTCTTCTTCTTTCCACTAAAGAAAAAACTAACAAAAGATGCTAAAATAAATATAATTTTGTGGTTTTATGTTTTATAAATCCAAGGAAAGCACAAAATAAAAGTATTGAACTCAAATAAAAAATCAAGTTTAAAAAATGGTGTCAACAACGACCAGGAAACCAAGATCCTGAGAACAAGACTAGTCTTATAGTGATGCAATACTATAGATCAAAAGAAGCCAAAGAAGGATTAAAAGCCTTTGTTTTCCTATCAATTTTAAGGCTTTACCAATATCCTATAGCCCAAAAAACGTTTTGGGAACAAAATCCCCAATAAAGATCCCCCAAAAGCCAAAACAAGACTTAAAAAGGTTGAGAAGCAAGAAAAAATTGACTTTTCTCGAGGCATATGTAAGACCCCTAACCCCCTAAGTACCCTTTTAAGGGATGGGGTGTCAAAATTTCACTTTTACTCAACCATATAAAAACATATTATTGATGGTACCATCATCTTCTGCTCGTCAAGAGCTTTCCAACGACTATAATCATGCTCAAATCCGAGTCCCGAATCATAAGTTATGGCCTTCCAAAGTTTCTCAGGCCTTCCTTGGTCAAAGGGCGCCTAATATCCATGTAGCACCCATGTGGCTTCCCATCACCTTTTCCCATCTAAAATGGTACTTAATTTTCATGACACATCACCTTCTAGTGGTGACATGTCTGCTGATGTGTATGTGTATGTGACTCTAGATATCTAGTTTATTGGGCTCTTCGAGTCCTTGGCCTACCTGTCCCTCAAAATCAACATCTTGTGTATATTTGGATCCTTCCTTTACCATTGGAATTATCCTCCAAAATCACCAGGACCCACAGATATCTATGACTAGAATTATATATTCTTATCTTCCTGATCGATGGTCCTCATACGTCCTCCTATTGGAGTTCACTCATCCTGGTGTCTCGGTTTACTCCAATCGACTCGCTCCGATGGAATTCCCTTCGACCAATATAACAATACTTAGATTTAGACAAGCAAAAACCCCAATCACATCAAAGTCTCTACATGCTCGGTGATTAACAACCTCCTCCCTTTCGGGAACCTCACACACATGGCGCTACTATGAACTACCACCCAACATGGCTGTCAGCATGGCACCAATGGTATAGGATTAAATCCATACCCCCTCCTTGGAGAATCGAACGATTGATATCGATCAATATTTATATCGAAGACCCACCTTCCATCACAATTCCCCCCCACAATCAACATGAGGCTGATGCGTGTCTTGGTGACATTACCACGACAGGAACCCCACCTCACCACCTGGTTAAATAGTGGCATGACATGTGGATCTATAATCTCCTATTACTTGAAATGCCACGTGGAACTCATATCATTCCATGATCCACCCCTTCAAAATTACAAATTACCATGACACATGGCACAATCATCGCTGGACATGTGGGCCTCGACGTGTATTGACATGGTGTACACGTCACCATCGAGCACCGATCTTATCCATCCAAGTAATGACACCTACCTACTGTGCATTGGTTGGGGGACATCATCCTCCTTATCATGATGTCACCTTTCCTTTTTGCCTCACCCAGGTGAGACCCAAAACGATCTACGACTGTGGTTACTTCTCGACAGATCCCCGATCTACGACCCCGATTACTCCTCAGAGTGTTCTCCATCAGATTCCCCTAGCAACTTGCACTCAAACATCCTAAAGGCAACACCCTCCAATCAACGGTGGAGATATAACCGCCCTTAGATCTAACTGTAAAAAAATATGGGTGACCAACCAAAGGATTGAGCCCCACAGGGACCCGTCCTCGACCACTATGAAAAATCCTATATCGACATGTGTCATCTTCATGTGATCATGACTAACATGCTGACATTTTTGGTCACGTGGCATGCCTGTAAATCACCATCTATCGTGACACATGACATCAAGACTCATGCTGACCAATGTCTCAAATATCCAATTAATCCTAACACGTGGCTCGACACCCACATGAAACATGGATCCACACATGGCCTAACACATGGAATGATGTGGCCTTACATGTCATCACTTGATGCAAGGGATTACCCAACCATGTACAACCACCTATCCTCTTCTGGACATGCTGGAATTCCTCATCAACATGACACATCACGCTGACATCACTTTCCCTCTTAGTATTGCTTGAGTGATACCCAAAACAATATATGATGGATAATTCTTTCGAAAATTCACCGATCTACGACCCTGATTTCTCCTCAGATCCTTCCTCGTCAGATTGCCTCCACTTCTGGCATCCAAGGCTAGTCCAACCAATACTCCTCGACAATGCTCACCGCAAGAGTATCTAATGGACCATATTTTACCAGGGCCACTTTTTGAGGGATCCTATGGCTATCGTTCATTCTCAGAGTCCCACACATCAGATTCCTCTGCATCCTTTCTTTAGGAGACTCCAATGTCTACATTACTTGATCAACGACCAAGATAAAAGCTCTACACTGAATCAATTATATAGATCCTCCCGAACAGGAACATAGAGTTTTCCCTAGGTTTATTAGTCTGATCCAGGACTTAGCCATTTCAAAAAAATACTCTGGGTGTTTTATAAGGCTTACCAGGTCTTTAGGGGCTCTTATCTTGCCCCGATAGACCGCTATGACATTCCCTCTTCACCACTTAGGTGGAGAATTGCGTCCTGTGAACTTTCCATACCAATACCGATAATTCTGCTAAAGAATTAAGGCTCTCTGATTTACATAGAGACATGTTTCAGGCACAAATAAATTCCAAGGCTTATCTTAGGGAACCTTTTCCCATTCCTCCTAGAAAATGTGGCTCATTCCTAGTTTATAAACCTATTTTCTTTGCACAGGCATCACCCTACAATGTATACCCTACTACAAACACAAGAGGCATACAATACATATGTATTCTTGATTACATTCACAAGAGGGAACTATTTATACAATTCCTTAATCATTCAAGGGAAAATATAGGGTCTTCCTGCTCAGATTTGTGATATACATGCAATTCCATATAGATACACTTCATACAAGTACAAGGGCCTCTCAACGAAAAAATACCAAGTCCATGAATCAGGCACACCTGTTCATGATTACAAAAAAAAAACATCCGACAATACATTTTAATTCATTTACACAGGGAATAGAGTTACTTATCTGTTGCGATTGATAATCAACCAACCAACTGTGGGTGTTCTCCTTAACACCCAACCATAGGATAAAAAAAAACAAATTTCTGCAGTCTTACCACCTCCGTGCCAAGCCACGATACCACCAAGGAGTCTCTCTCTCTCTCTCAGGTTCTTAGTGCGATTGGTAAGTGAGGGTCACTCCCCTTCACACACTATTTTTAAGGGTTTCACCACACCAACCTAGCACAAGACTCTTTTAGGTTTGTCAAATTCCCTCCCAACATCAAGCTCGTAAACTTTTTCAGCTCAAGTTTGGATTTTCGATTTGCATGCTAGCTTGCATAGCCATGCTTCCAATATTTACTAATGTTGCTTCCATTACAACATTCCTCTTCTTACCAGTCCCAGGTAGTCTGTTCCAAAGAACTCCCTTGAAGGTTCTCGACCTGTCTTGCTTTCGTTATGTCAGAATCAACTTGTGGGGGTCAGTCATGGGGACTCGTGGTGATATTTATTGATGTCCTCTAACTGAAATCTTTCCTATCACTTCAGTCAACCCTCCATACTCCCATTCATTGGAGTGGTTGGTTGTTCAACTATCGACCCCTCCTTATTAACTATCTTGCCTTGAAATCAAACAAGGAAATACATCATTATTTCCAAATCGAATATTTCAACAAGTTTTGAGTCATTTTAGCATGATGAACCACCTCTCTAGGATTCCTCACTCTTTCCTCTAGTGGTATCATGGCCAATAATTTTAGAGCTTCATCCCACAATCAATTGGTTGGCATTTCAATTAAACAAAATACAATTACAATATTTGTATTCCATGCTTTGGAAATCATTAACATGATTAATTACATATAACCAGGGATTTTAGAAAGGGGGTATTACAATCCCCTCCCCATTCAAAAGGAACACAACCCTCGGTGTTCTTCTCAACAACACCTACCATGCCTTTATCCTTTAGATACTTCAATAAATTTTTCCTCTTCCTGGTATGGTCCTTTCCCAGACTCTTGGAATATGACACATGCCTACAACCATTACAAACAATAAGAATATTAATCACAATTTTATGCATAAAGATTTCATTGTTGGCTAGGGTTCAAGAGAAAATTTTCATAACAAGACATTACTCATCTATGCATTTCATGTATGTTCCTCCATATGGATGTCACATTTACTCGGCTCACTATTTTTCCTTGACATAAGCACTGTGA
>JASDQU010737535.1:153066-169085 GCA_032191745.1 Picea mariana
GAATTGAGCACAGTGGTGAGTGAAACCACATGAGTTCGACTAAGGTGATCAACAACATGATTTGAGATCCTTGTCTTATACTTGATGTTGAGATAGAACTGTTGCAAGTAGGTGGACCACTTCTGATGGTGATCGTTCTACAATTTCCCCTGTGTCTGTATGAACTGCAGAGGCTTGTGGTCAGTGTGGATGATCGTCTCCTTTCCCAGAATGTAATTTTTCCATTGACGACATGCTTGTACAATGGAATACATTTCCTTGTCATAGGTGGGGTATTTATAGACAGTATCTGAGAGTGTATCACTATGGTATGCCACTGGATGACCGTGCTCAGTGAGAACTATGCCTACAACATAGTCATATGCATCAGTCTCAATCTCGAATGGTTGCTACAGATCAGGAAAGGAGAGTATTGGAGATGAGCACAAGTGATGCTTCAGATCATCAAATGCTTGTTGTTGTTTCTTCCCCCACACTAACTTTTCCTTGTCATCGCCCTTGGTCACCTAACTGAGGGCCCATGCAATATGGGATAATCCCAACACGAACCATCGGTAGAAGTTGTCTAGTCCCAAGAAGCTACGAAGCTCGGTTAGTGTGGTTGGGGCTGGCCAGTCATGGATGACTTGGATCTTAGCTGGATCAACATGTACCCCATGCTCATCAATAATGTAGCCCAAGTATTGGACCCTATTCATGCCAAAAGAGAATTTGTCCAAGTTGGCATATAGCTTGTGCTGCTGCAGAGTGCTCAAAACCTGCTGAATATGCTACATGTGCTCCTCCCAATTTTCGCTGAAGATGAGGAGGTCATCCAAATAAACCACCACAAAAGAGTTGGTGAAGGGTCTCAATACATCATCCATCAACCTCATGAAAGTGGCTGGTGCATTTTTTAAGCCAAAGGGCATGGCCAACCATTCAAAGAGACCTTCTTTAGATTTGAAGGTTGTCTTCCATACATCAGTTGGTTCGATGGGAACCTGGTGGTAGCCAGACTTTAGGTCAATCTCGTTGAAAAAATTTCCCCCCTTGAGTTGGTCAAGAAGGTCATCAATCCTGGGAATTGGGTACCGGTTCCTGACTGTGATTTTTTTTAAGGCTCTGTAATCAATGCATAGTTGCCAAGTCCCGCCCTTCTTCTGCACCAGTACAATCAGGCTTCCACAAGGGGATGAGATGGGTATGATGTGCCCATTTTGAAGAAGATCTTGGATATGATGCCTGATTTCATCATTTTCCATCAGTGAGCGACGATAGACTGGTCCATTAGGTAGAGGTGCATCGGGGGTCAGATCAATTGGATGCTTGACTTGGTAATGCATCGATACCCTGATGGGTGAGGAGAAGATGTATTTGTATTCTTCCACGATCCTGTCCACTTGCTTCTACTACAAAGAGAGGCTCTGTGTAGAGGCCACGGATGTGGCGATGGCCTTATTCTTACTGTGAGCATGGATCACAAAGAAGACGAACTTCTCGGTCTGTGAAATGACCTTACTGCATTTCTTAGCAGAGATTAAAGAAACAGAAGTAGGTGGTGCTACCTCTAGTATCCTGTACAATTGTCTACCCAAAGTAATAATAAAACTATGGGGTCTAGACTCATGCACAACATGACGCTTCCACAAATATGCTTTTCCTAAAATAACATAAAAAACTTCAAGGGGATAAATATCACACATTATCTCATCTTTGAAAGGCTTTATTCCATAGGGAATCCGTCATTGTTGGCTGACACAAATATCTCTTCCTTGGCGAAGCCAACCGATGGTGTAGGGATGCAGGTGCGGTGTCATTGGCAGGTCCAACCACTTAATGACCTTTTCTGAAATTGGGTTCTTCTGACTGCCGCTATCGACATTGAAATGAAGCAGAGCCCCATTTACCCACATCTATGAGTAAAAGAGGCGTTCCCCTTCCTCTGGTTATTCTAGTTTGCTTGGATGGACTTTGGTGGTATCGATAGTGGCACTGGGTTCAACATCGATAATCTGCTTCCCTCCTTCGAGATTTTATTTGGAATGAGAATCGACCTTTGACTCGACAACCTTCAACTCGACCATGAGTGACTGCTTAGAGCGACATTCTTCATTGTTGTGCCAAGGTATTTTATGGTACTCACACCATTTTCCTGTGTCCTTCTTCGTCTTCTCATTGCCTTTCTTGTGTTGCAGCTTGGAATGGTTTTCTTGAGAGTGGCCATCTCGACTCGGTCCCTTGCTGTGTCGGTTGGGGCTACCTTTTTCCTTCTTAGACTGTGAGGAGTTTGCAGATCCAAACTCTTGCCTCTTCTGCTTAAACTTCTGCTTGATCTTGACAACGTATCTATAAGCTGTGCCCAATGAGGCAATGTCTAGAAACTCCACTTTTGTTTGAATGTATTTGTGCAAATAGCCACAGTATTTTAGCACTAGATGTCACTCAGAGTCTTTGATACCCAATTTGGTGCGTAGGGTATGGAAAATATTGGTGAAATTTGGTACTGTCTGGTCCCTTTCTTGACATAGGGTGGTCCATCTGGTGTATTGGTCCTCGTAGCTTCCAACATGGTAGTATTGTTCTTTAATGGCATCTCGGAAGGAATCCCATGTAGGGGCCACCACAAATATTACAGATTCTTCTACGAACCTTTGTTCAAAGTAAGTATCCCGCCAATTCTTAACATGGGGGATGACCTTGAGGAGTAAAAAAGTAATCTTTTCCCTATCGAAAAAATTGTGGATCGAAAAAATCCTTCGAGTAGATTCAACCATTTATGTACAACTTCCACATCTATCAACCCTTCAAATAATGGAATATCAAAATTTACCTGTACCTTGAAGGGGGTTGCATGGCTGCTTGATGAATATGGTTCTCTTGTGGGTATCCATCGAAGGATTTGCGTAAAGTTTTCCATCATTTTGTTCCTTTTTTGTGCTAGGGCTTCCTCTAGCAACATTTTAATAGGATCTCTTGCTCCATCATCTTTCTTTTCGTCCCCCATGGGTTTTTGTTGGGCTCGATACGACTGATATTGCAACGGCTCGATTGGTTTGAGTCCCAACTTCTTGTACCCAGATCTTGTCGGGGACATGCAAAAAGAAAAATAAATGAAGAGCATACTGCTCTGATACCACTGATCCGTCTTTAGGAGCGGAATGATCTGATTAACAAACTAAATACAATAAACATAGAGATATGAAGAATAACACAGATATCCAGTGAACGATATCTTCTATTGAATAAATGAAATAGGCTGAAACTATAGAACTGAAACACTTGCTCGAATGGTGGTAGCTATCTATGAGAAGAGATGTGGCTGCTACACACATCCATCTGAGAAGAATGATTACAATGAGGCTCTAGAGGCCTTCTTGATATTAGTCATGAATTCCAAAACCCTAGAAATCCAAAACCTAACCCTAGGAGGTGAAACGTCAAAAGTAATGTGGGCCCCTATGGGTAAGTTGGTACCTCAACTTTCCGGGGTCGTAACTTTTTCACACGACCTCTGTTTTAGGCGTGTGATACCCGTTGGAAAGTTCTTTTAGAGAAATACACATTAGGCCTTCAAAATATGACTCCGTTTATAGTTTGATTGTGGTGAGATAAAAAAACACTGGTTAGGCCTCCAAAACGGCTCTGGAAGTACAACAAGATGTGATGACATGAAAACATACAAAATAAGCTAGTTGGATTAGGTGAGAGGCCACCAGTATCCACCTGAAAGATGTGTAGGGATTCAGACAACCCCAGAAGTGTAGAACCCACAATTATAAAGAAGTACAGAAGTACGTATTGAACTAAAAACAGACAAGAGGAACTAGTTGGAATAGGTTGGTGGCCACCAATATCCACCTAGATCACATGTCCAGGGTCCCTTATTCATCAACAGTTGGCAGCTTGATGTATGCGATGGTTTGCACAAGACCAGATATTGCACATGTAGTGGGAGTTGTGAGTAGGTATATGAACAATCCAGGTAAATAACATTGAGAGGTAGTAAAGAGAATTTTCAGGTGTTTGAAAGGTACTGCTACTCATGCATTATGTTTTGGAGGTTCATATGTTTTTATATAGGGATATGTTGATTCAGATATGGCAGGTGATAAAGATAACAAGAGGAGCACCACAGGGTATGTTTTTACTATAGGTGGAACAACAGTAAGTTGGATTTCCAAACTGCAAAAGGTTGTTGCACTTTCAACAATAGAGGTAGAGTATGTTGTTGCTAGGGAGGCTAGTAAAGAGATGATTTGGTTACAAAGGTTTATGGAGGAATTGAGAAAGAAGCAAGAGAATAGCATGTTGTACCGTGACAATGAGAGTGCCATTCATCTTGCAAATAACTTAGCCTTCCATTTGAAGATTAAGCATATATAGATCATGTGCCATTTCATATGATCTATCTTGGAAGATGGTCATCTGAATTTGGAAAAGATACACACTATCCACAATCCTACATACATGTTAATAAAGGGAGTAACCAGGGAGACATTGATTTCCTGCTCAATTTCACTTGGTATTCAAACATGAAGGTGAAAATGAGAAATTTTCCATGTCTAAGGTGGAGTATAATCGAGCAAACACAACAGCAGTGAAGTTGTTGAGATCGGTCTCCAAGTGGGAGATTGTTGGTTGTGGAGCTTGATTATCTTCCTGATTTACAGGTCTTTGTTTTCAACCGTGTTTATACCTTATGAAGACTATACACCCTGGAATATTGTACACCCCTCCACGCGGGGGGGGATTGCACGAGGTGCTTGCCCCTGAAGGAAAAATAGCCTTGTAAATGTATATTGTAATTTCATAGTAAATCTGGATCGTTCATTATAAGGTCGCAAATATGACGATAGAAGTTTTGTTAGGGTTTTTTCCCTAGAAGGCAACCCTATTTTATGAGGGAATTGTATTGCGACTATGTATCATTGCAAATATTGATTCTGAGAGAGGAGACTGTGAGAGAAAGAAGAGGAATTTACAACGGGTGTGCTGTAGGTTGTATCGCTTCATTTGCTAGATAATAAAAAGGAAGGACCTGACAATTTCTCTGGTGGACGTAGCCCACAATGGATGAACCATGTATATCTGTGTCTCTATTGTATTATGTATCTTCTGTGTTTTATTTCCGCATTTATTTTATTTATTGTTCCACGATCCTTTTTTTCTAACATAAGTATGGTCAACATTGGTAAATGGTGGTCACCCATGGTTAATGATAGTCGTCCATAATCTACCATAGTGAACCATGGCTAATATGGTCAGCTATAGTAAACCATGATCAACTAATATCAAGCATGGTCAAATGTTATCAACCATGGTGAATCATGCTTAACTTTTATTAACCATGGTCAACCATGGTCATGAACCATATGTAACAAGGGTCAACTATGGTCAACATGGTGTACTATATTTATTGATAATCAATAATTATCAACAATACTCAACATGGTTAACCATTCTCAACCATAGTAAATGTTGGTGAACCATAGTATAGCATAGTCAACATGGTCACCCATAATCAATTATGATGACATATAGGAAACTATGGTCAACCATAATGAACCATGATTAGTAACAATGTTAACCTTTAGTTAACTTATCTTAGTGAAAGCAAACTATAGTAATTGCTCGGGTTTCTTCTGAAAAGAGAATAACACGAGGTATTGTGGAGTATAGGTGGAGTTTGTCTACCTTTGAAATTTTCTCAAGTGACCATAAAAAACTCTTAAGTGGCTTTTAAATGGAATGGTATATATTTCAACATATATTACATATTCAATAGTAAATGTTTTATTGTTAGGTATAGGGGTTGTTTAAACCTTTTATTTTTTGAATTTTTTAACTGGAATTAGGTCCAACAAATCTTTGTAAAATTGTCATTTTTTTGTTGTTTAAATTGTATTTTTGAATGCACAAATAAATTTAGGGTGGTGAAAAACCTTTAGTCAATCAAATTATATAGACTCAACCACTCAAATATATCATTTCAACAATTTTTAACTAAATTTAAAACAAATTGATTGAAAATATACCCGAAAAAAAACCAAAAAATAAAAAATTCAGAGTACAACTAGATATATACAACATTTACAGTAAAAGCAATTGGAAAGCAAAATATTCCAATTGTACACTTCATATCTATCACTTTATTTATTTTTCCATTTCGGTTTCTTGGAAGATCTTCATGTGAGACAAACTGTATCTGTACCTAACGAGCCAATTTCGAATTGCATAATTGTACTGGATTATAATTGCCCAGTATATACCCACGAATCCATTTTAATTTAACAATTGTCCTTGTTTGTCACATGGAACGGCATATATCCAGATCAATAATTAAAAAGTGCATTATCTATAATGTTGGCTAATCCCGTCCTTCTATCAGATCCTGTGGAATCATTTACTTTATGGATTAATCACAATTGATTTTATTTTATGGAATAATCACTTTAACTCGGGTAAATCTCAAAAAAATATAGACCGTGCAGATTCTGAATAAGAGGTAAATCCATATAACTTATACACAATGCAAATTTTGCATTAATTCCAATTTATCTAATATAGGGCTTTTGGATCTTACAATATTGTTAAATTCAAGGATCTAAGGGTCCAATCCTTCAATTGTGTAGGGGTTGATGCAATATCTATATAGTTTATAATCTTAGTCAAATACATTTTTTTTTTCCAAAATAAAGTTTAGTTTAAATATGTCATAATCTAGATTTTTTATTTTTATATATATTTTAGATGGAATATGTTGGGGTGTGGTAGTTTTAAGGTTTTAAGTTTTGGTTAAGTTTATATAATTTAAGGGTTTTTCAGCACACTGAATCTATTTATGCATTAAGGAATATAATTTAAACAATATAAGATTGTAACTTCGTTCATATTTATTTATGTTTTTAGATTTGAATGAAATAAACCAAAACTTAGAATTTTTAGACAACTCCCCATATTGAAATTGATACAAAATCTAAATCTCATATACATATCCATATGCACATTCTATTTTTTTTTGAAATTCAAAATTATGAAAAATATAAATATTTATTATTAAAATTGCACAAATGTAATATAAATATTCCAAAACATTGAATTTATTTATACATTTAAAAATTATTTAATAATTAAAAATTGTGTAATCAAATTAGTAGTATTCTAACTGTTCTAGGTGAAAAATTGTTGGATTTGAAGTGGTTAATTTTGTATAATCCTAGTGCTCCAAAGGCTTTTCAGCACATTGAATCTATTTCTACATTCAGAAATGCAATTTAATAAGCAGAAAATTATGATTTTATTTTAATTTATGTGGTAAGATTCCAATTAAAAGAACAAAAACATATAACAATTATACAAGCCATTGACAATGATGAAAACTGTTAATACCATTAATTTATTAAGTGGAAAGGCTTATACCTATTGGAGATGGGCACAATTAATCACCTTTTAATCTAAAATTCTAATCTGATGGTTAACAATTGAAAATGCTGGAATATTCTTAGTCGTCCTCCCAAATCAATGCATCAGTTAAGTGTTTACTTTTTAACATTTACCTAATCATATTAAGAAATTACTGTACCACCATATGATTGCCACGGTTAACTGATTAACCTTTGGAATTACCACATTTAAGATTAACTTTCAATTCACCGGAGTGCTGTCATATAATGGCCATTGAAAATGATGAAAACTGTAAATACCATTAATTTATACTTTAACCAAATGATATTGACTAATAGTTTTTGTCTACTAATGAAATTGTTGGATAATTTGTATAATCCAAATGTCCTAAGGAGTTGAATTTGCTGAATCCATTTCTGCATTCAGAAATGCAATTTAAAAATCAGAAAATTGTAATTTTATGCAGATTTATGCAACCAGATTCAAACAAAAAGAACCCAAACTTATAACAATTAATTTAAAAAAACAAAAAATTATAATTTTATGCAAATTTATGCAGCAAAATTCAAACCAAAAAACCCAGACTTATAACAATTAAACAAAAACCAACCAGATTCAAACAAAAAAAACCAAACTTATAACGATTAATTTTAAAAAACAGAAAATTGTAATTTTATGCAGATTTATGCATTCAGATTCAAACGAAAAGAACCCAAACTTATAACAATTAAACAATGCCATCATTGATAAAGATGATGAAAACTGTAAATACCATTAATTTATGTTTTAACCCAATGATCTCAGTTAGTTTTTGTCTAGGAATTAGCTAATGAAGAGAGTTGAAGGAGGTGGCCTGTATACAAAGGCACAGAATTTGAATTAATGGTTAAATGAGATTAAACCTCACATTTATCAACTATTTACCACTCTGAATTATTTTGATTAATAGATTTGATTTGATATTCCAACCTTTACTGGGCTCGCTACTCTCCCTTGGATAGAATTCAGAATTTTGGTTCCAAAGAGTCATATCGCTGGAGCAGTTGACACAATCAAGAGCACCTCTTATGAAATGTGTACCATGGTGGGTATAAAGCCATGGTGCAGCCGCTGAGGGTTCCATCGTATGGGCTTTAGTTGTTCTATGCTTTTGAGACTCTGATTTTTGCGTCGGTCTGTAATCTTTGAGGTAGTTTGCAATGGAGTATTCCGAGTTGAAAGGTAAAAGTTGTACAAGTGTTCATTCTCATTCTTGTCACGTGAAGGGCATTATCCTTCTGATCAATACATTCAACGAAATCAAGTGCATCAATGTCGATGGCTCCCGCATCACAGTTGCCCATGTTACAGCCCTGGGGCGGAGGCCCGAAGTGAAAGTGACTCTAGGTGATCATAGCGGGCATTGCAGAGATCGGGTTGAGAGGTGTTCGTTGTGGGTGCAGGAGAAAGCCAAGGAAGGTGCGGATATCTATGGCGTGACCACTGGATTCGGCGCTTGTTCAAGCAAGAGAACCAACAAGTTAAGCGTGTTGCAAGAAGCCCTAATTCGATGTCTCCTAGCTGGAGTGTTCACTAGCTCTTCTTCGTCACCGAGGGAGCTCTCCCCCATCACCACTCGATGCGCCATGTTTCTGAGAATGAATAGCTTCATCTATGGCTGCTCGGGGATTCGATGGGAGATCATGGAAGCGCTGCAGCAGCTTATCAATACTCATATCACGCCTAAATGCCCCTTGCGAGGCTCTGTAAGCGCTTCAGGTGACCTAATTCCCTTGGCCTACATAGCGGGTCTGCTAATTGGAAATCCCCAGGTCAAGGCTCGAATTGGGCCTCATAATGAACAAGAACTGCCTGCCCCAGAGGCTCTGGTGAAAGCAGGCCTGCAGCCCTTCAAGCTCCAGGCCAAAGAAGGTTTGGCTCTAGTCAATGGCACTTCGTTTGCTACTGCCCTTGCTGCCACCGTCATGTACGACGCCAACGTCCTACTCTTGCTCGTGGAAACGATGTGTGGAATGTTCTGCGAAGTCATCTTCGGGCGGGAAGAGTTCGCGCATTCGTTGATCCACAAGATGAAGCCACACGCAGGCCAGATAGAATCCGCGGAACTTCTTGAATGGCTTCTCAGAGACAGCCCATTTCAGGAGCTGTCAAGAGAGTATTACAACATCAATACTCTCAAGAAGCCCAAGCAGGATCGCTATGCTCTGCGATCGAGTCCCCAGTGGCTGGCCCCTCTCGTGCAGACGATAAGGGAAGCCACGGCCACAATTGAGACAGAGATCAACTCGGCCAACGACAATCCTATTATCGACCATGTCAACGGCAAGGCCCTCCATGGCGCCAATTTCCAGGGCAGTGCAGTGGGATTCTACATGGATTATGTTCGTGTAGCTGTGGCTGGACTGGGCAAGCTCCTCTTCGCACAGTTCACGGAGCTAATGATTGAATTCTACAGCAATGGGCTCCCTAGCAATCTTGCCCTGGGTCCTGACCTGAGCTTAGACTATGGCTTCAAGGGAGTCGACATAGCCATGGCTGCTTACAGTTCCGAGCTTCAATTCCTGGCTAACCCAGTTACTACTCACGTTCACAGCGCTGAGCAACACAACCAGGACATCAACTCTCTCGCCCTCATATCTGCCAGGAAGACAGAAGAAGCTCTGGATATCTTAAAACTAATGCTGGCATCGCACTTATCTGCTCTCTGCCAGGCAATAGATCTCCGACAACTGGAACAAATGCTTGTAAAAATGGTGTTAGGAGTCATCTCAAGGGTTTCAGATGCATGCCATCTCCCTGAATCCATCAAGGGACAGCTTATTAACGTTGCCAGGGGAATTCCAGTCTACACATATTTAGAATCCCCTTGCGACCCTTCGCTCCCACTTTTCTCCGCCCTCAAACAAACATTTCTAGACTCCATTCTTGAATTCCACGATATTCAAATCGTAGACAAGATAAAAGAGTTCGAATCCCACCTCAAGCAGCGACTTGAAGAGGAGATAACAGCAATCACGCTTTCCTACGAGGAGCGCACTAACATTCACATGCTGGAAGGTTCCTGTTCTAGAACATTAATCCATGGCTCTAAATTCTTTCCTCTCTATGCATTTATCAGGGAGGAACTCAACACGATAATAATGACTCCAAGAACAGACCATACGCCCCAGGAGGACATCCAGAAGTTGTTCGACGCAATCGTGGATGGCCGGTTCACTGTACCTATGCTTCAGTGCCTCAACGGCTTCATAAACTGATATGATCAATTTATGAACACTCCCACTCTCGGTGTTCCCTGCAGTATATGCATCCATCTTTATATATACACATCGCTTACTGTACTATATACATCCTTCTCTATATATGCATGTAGCCTCTGTTTTTGACGTATTATAAAGGAAATCACACTTATTGTCATCGTATAAGCTCAATATTCGTTTAAACTACGTTAGTTTAAGATCAATATTATTTTGAGTATGTAAGTTTTTACAGTAGTTTTTATAATCAGTTATTATCAGTTTTCATAATAAGTTATTATGTTGGAAATATTTCTGGACTAAAATTGTGTGGAGTTTTTGAACGTTTAGAGTATAATTAGTTATTATGTTGGAAAGATTTTTGGATCAAAATGTGTGGAGTTTTTGAAACAGTTTTTGATATTATGTTGGAAAGATTTTTGGATCAAAACTGTGTGGAGTTTTTAAAAGTTTAGAGTGGAGTTTTTGATATTATGTTGGAAAGATTTCTGGATCAAAACTATGTAGAGTTTTTGAACATTTAGAGTGGAGTTTTTGATATTATGTTGGAAAGATTTCTGCATCAAAACTGTGTGGAATTTTTGAACATTTAGAATGAAGTTTTTGAAAGTTTAGAGTAGACACTCCACCCATCATCATAAAAAATTTCCTCCTCTTTCTTTCAATGTTCTGATCAGAAACAGCTTAACAATACTTAATAACAATTGAAGTAACACTTGAGCTAAAATACATATATTACTTGCATAGGAGCATTTGAACGCCATGCTCTATGTGTATATAGCGCTAGGGTTTTTGAATGTTAAAAGCAAAAAGCGTTATGAAGCATTGTTTTCGTCATTATTGGTGTGCTGCATACCAAGTCTATCCAAGTCACAAGATTGTTGTACTTGTGCTTGCTTGGATATGGCTAGAGGGCTGTCAATTATTYAACACTATGAAGAGGAGGGATTCCAGAGGGACATGGATAGGTTCTTYTGGAATCTCCTCCTCCACGTATGCCATTGGTGGTAGGCTTCTCCTGTTGCTGAGTCTAGGCAATGGACAGGGCGCGCTCCAATATCTACACCCTCTACCTGGGCTGATGGAGGGCAAAGGTAAGATAGATCCACCCTCGTCTGAGCAGGAGGAAAATGTTGAGGCCAGACATGACCTCTGTACCGAGCTTCCCACTACCATTACACCTTATGACTGCCATTCTTCTCGCAAGAGGGAGATGTCCTCCTCTTCTTGTCGGGAAGTAATGGTCTCCTTCCATTTAATGGTGAGAGGAAGGGTGCTGACCTGCCATATTAATCAAAATTTAAGATTATTATTATTTAAAAATAATTTTTCAAAATAAAATAACACTTTTTATAATTTAATAAAATATGCACAGGTTAAAAGTTAGAAATTTCAAAATCAATATCATTATAAGCAATTTTGAAAATATATATGATTCCAAATGTGAAAAAAATGATTGTAAGCATGTGTTTTTATCTTTGTAAACTTGTTTAATTTCTCTCTGTTTTTTAATAATCAAAATTATATATATATATATATATATATATATCTTCTTTTTAATTCTAAAAGATTAAGATTCTATGTGTGTACCATTGACAATGGTAGGTTGGTGTTAAAGGCCTTGGAAATTGAAAATATGTAAAAATGGAAATGCAATATATGTGATAGTTGTGAAGAATTTAACAAAATATTTAAGTAATAATAATGTTTAATATAGATGGTTGGTTATCTTTTAAATATAGAATAATAATGTTTAGAATAATAAGACTATATTTTGGATATAGTTTTTAGGAAAATATGATACTAGGAAAGTGCTTTACTTTTTCATTTTAATTTTTTATATAAATATTGTTTTAATAAATGTTAATTTATAGATTTTAAAAATTAAAGATAATCAATTAAAAAATAAAATATACTTTATCATGTTAAAGAATTATCAGTATAAATAAAAAAATACTAATACAATGCTTTTGACATCTAAAATAGAATATATGGAAATCTCACATGCTGAGTTCAAAGAGGTCATTTTCTATGAAAGTTAATTATGGAAGTTTTGAGTTTCAATTTATTATCCTACTTTAAATATAATTGCAGACATGTCCGTTAAATCTTTGTCTCAAATTTAAATTTCATATATTAGCTTGGAAATTTAAAAGAAAACAATAAATGAGAATTCATTAAGGAGGATTGTACAAATATCTGAGATATTATTTTCATTTTTTTTAATAACAAGATGCTCACCAAATCCATTGATCTAATTTTATGCATTATTTTTTATTTTATTTATTTATTATTATTATTATTATTATTTTTTAATATTTATGAATACTTTGAAATTAAGTGTGGTTTTATAACTATTTTCTTTTTATTTAAAAATTTTACTTAGATATTTGAATATTAATTTTGTTATCATAAGTGTTATCACTTAACTATATTTTTATAATTTTTAATATTTTTATTGATTTAGTAAAAATAATTAAACAATTTATTTATATATATATATATATATATATATATATAATTTCTTAATAAAAAACATGGGTGAAATTTTTTATTATTATGGAAAATAATGAGAAAATAAACCTACTTTTTTACCAAATCTTTAACATTGAATTGATGAAATGCATTAAGTTGAAAAATATTATTAAACAAATGTAAGATGTTGAATACATTGAAAATATTAATTTAATTTTATCCCATAATTTATTTATAAAATACAAAATAATGTTTAGAATAATAAGGTTATATTTTGGATGTAGTTTTGAGGAAAACATGATACTAATATTTATAAATATTTATAAAGTGTATTTTTTTCATTTTAATTTTCTATATAAATATTGTTTCAATAAATATTAATTTATAGATTTTAAAAATTAAAGATAATCAATGAAAAAGTAAAATATACTTTATCATGTTAAAGAATTATTAGTGTAAATAAAAAAATACTAATACAATGCTTTCAAGATCTAAAATAGAATATATGGAAATCTCATATGCTTAGTTCAAAAAGGTCATTTTCATACAATGCTTTCAAGATCTAAAGTAGAATATATGGAAATCTCACATGCTCAGTTCAAAGAGGTCATTTTCTATGAAAATTATTTATATGGAAGTTTTGAGTTTCAATCTATTATCCTACTTTAAATATAATTGCAGACATGTCCATTAAACCTTTGTCTCAAATTTAAATTTCATATATTAGCTTGGAATTTTAAAAGAAAACAATAAAAGAGAATTCATTAAGGAGAATTGTACAAATATCTAAGATATTATTTCCATTTTTTTTAATAACAAGATTCTCATCAAATCTATTGATCTAATTTTATGATTTTTTTGTTTTTGTTTTTTTTTCATAATTTGAAATATTCATAAATATTTCGAAATATTCATAAATATTTTGAAATTAAGTGTGGTTTTATAGCTATTTTCTCTTTATTTAAAAATTTTACTTAAATATTTGAATATTAATTTTGTTATCATAAGTGTTATCACTCTACAATATTTTTATAATTTTTAATATTTTTATTGATTTGAGTAAAAAAAATTAAACAACTTCTTTTCATTGTAATAAAAATATATATACAATTTCTTAATAAAAAAACATGGGTGAAATGTTGTTAATGTTCTAAGCATTGAATCTTTTTATTATTATCTAAAATAATGAGAAAATAAACCTACATTTTTAATTGAAATATTTAACATTGAATTGATGAAATGCATTAAGTTGAACAACATTATTAAACAAATGTAATATGTTGAATACATTGAAATTATTAATTTAATTTTACCCCGTCATTTATTTATAAAGTATAAAATATTTTTCTTTAATAAATTAATTTTTGATATTTTTTTCCAAATAAAATGTGTAATTTTATTAATATAAACAAAACTATATGTTATATACATTCAAAATAGCTATTTTAGATTTTTCTATAGTTTTTGACTTCACATATATTTTTCTTATATGTTATAGTAATCTTTTCTTATATGTTATAGTAATCAATTTTTTTTTTTACAATTTTTTTTCATAATTTCAAAAAAATATTTGAAATATACAAATATTCAATCTTTTTTAATAGTATTAATTCTCAAATTTATACAAGAAAATAAAGTATAAATAAACAGAATTATATCCAATATTCATGAATATAATCAAATTTCCCCATTCCATCTCTAATCCATCTTTAAAAAGCTCATCCACTATCCCATTCTTGTCTTCCTAAATGTGTGAAAGAGATATTTACGAGAAAGTTGAATGTCTTAATTGCACATTAAGATGATGTTATCTAATTTGAATTAAAATTTATTATTTATCTTTATCAAAATTAAAAATAAGATATTTTAAATTTTAAAGAAGATTTAAAATAAAATATTTTAAATTTAAAAAAAAAAATTTAATTTTAAAAAAATAAAAACAAAATATTTTAAATTTTAAAAAATTAAAACAAAATAATTTAAATTAAAAAAAATTAAATTAAATGTTTTTAAAAAAAACTAGAAGGATAATAGTTTTATGTTTTTGAAATGTTAATAATTTCTATCTTTTTGAATAATATTAATATTAATATTTTTTTTTTCTTTGGAAATAATGAATAAGTAGAATATTTAGCATAGATTCATCTTAGCTTTCAATCTATATAGACCAATCAAATACTTTGAAGTGAAATTTTTTCTTCAACTTTTGTATTCTAAATTTATTGCTTTTAAAATTAAAATATATCTATACTAATTTATTTTATTATAGTGTTTTATTTTCAGAATCAATTATTTTTTAATTTTAATTTTTATGGATGTACTATATAAATTCATATACTAAGAACATCAAAGAGAAAAATGCATACCTAWTTTTTTTTTAATAAAGCACAATACAATTTCATTTTTTTTTAACACACTCACTTATAAATCAAATTCATATACTAAGAACATCAAAGAGAAAAATGCATACCTAAATTTTTTTAATAAAACAAAATACATTTTCATTTTTTTAATAACACACTCACTTATTCATTACAACCTAGATTTATCTTAATTTATGATATAAAAAGAGATCATAAAAAAAAATTGAGATTCAAATCACTCCATGCTTAAATAAAAGATCTAGTTATACTTTGGGGTTTTTTATCTTTCTATTTTTCTATATACAAAGTACTTACAGCCCAGATTTATCTTAATTTATGATATAAAGAGGGATCATGAAAAAATTGAGATCCAAACCACTCATGCTTAAATAAAAAAAATCTAGTTATACTTTGGGGTTTTATATCTTTCTCTCTATTTTTTTTTTTATATACACAGTAATGTTTCAAATCACTCCATGCTTAAATAAAATATCTAATTATACTTTGGGGTTTTCTATCTTTCTCTCCATTTCTATAT
>JASDQU010737535.1:176481-190149 GCA_032191745.1 Picea mariana
ACCATCATCATCATTAGTGTCATCAGCTGCATCATCTCTCGAAACCATACTCTATCTGAGTAATCAAACATGATGCTCACTCCACAGAGTGATACAAGAGCCATTCTTCTAATATAGAAGAGTAAATGCTCTGAACCATTTTTCGTCTAGGAAATCTCTATCCTTTGATTATCCATCTAACTGATAATCATTTCCAATACAATTGATATTCTTCAAGGAAATCGAAACAAAATAGAACACAACTGTGTCTATCCATAGTAGTACATAACTACAATCCAGTGGTACACTACCACATCAAGTAGAAAACAATTACTTGATCAAAAATGTATAGTCACAAACAGTGGAACACATCCACCACAATAGTATACATCTACTATCATATAGTCTTCATAACAATCATCTAATATCAACCTGCACTGAAAAAATGTTATGATATAAACTGAATTATCTGGGCCAATATTTCACTCACATCTGTGAGATCTGAAAGAATATCTTCCCTCAGAGTAGAACAATGAGATATCTATACTATTCTTCTCAAGCAAGGAATAATAATTGTCCTATATTATGAACCTAGACCATTCCCCACCCTAGGCCATTCTTCCTACACTAATCAAAGTGCACCACGGAGATAATATATAAACCCTAAGGAATTCCTGTCCCTGATTGTTGAGCCTGTACCATTCCCCACCCTGGGCCATTCCTCCTACACTGATCAAAGTGCACCCTAGAGAGAATGTATAAACCCTAAGGAATTACTATCCATACCATTTCCTTTTTTAACCACAAGAGGAAAATATTGTCCTGTACCAACATCCAAAATGGACCATTCCTCATGTTAAGCACAATGAGAAATCATTGTCCGGTGAGGCGGGCCAGTCTTCTTGAGTAACCCTCAAGAAGAGAGACTGCCCTAGACAACTCCCCATGTTAACCACAATGGGAAGTCAATGTCTATGATACATTAACAATCTGGACCATTTTCCATGTTAACCACAATGAGAAATCATTGTTTGTCAAAAATCGCAATCCACTTTCCAAACTGGAAAGGACACTGCTCATCATGGACCATTTTTCGAACTGAAAAATGACTGTCCATAAATCAATACATATCAATGATCCATCCCAACATGGGAGTCATCTCTTCCTTTTTCAATAAGGAAGTCATCTCCATGAGCTCCAAATTGAGTACACAAACTCTTTTATCTTGGACAAAAGCTTTACTAAGATGTCTACTTATTTTCTCATCTGTGGAGATATGTATTGGAGAACCTCTTTTTCCTTTCTGAACTTCATCATGAATAATGTAATGCTTGATTTCAAATGTAATTCATTCTAGAGAACTGGTCTACTTTGAAGGCTTCATGTAGATTTGATCAATAAAATATATCATTGTTGGAAAACTGGAACATATCCACGTGGCACTTCTTCTATCATCATGAGATTTGATCTTCTGAGTAGTCATCTTGATACAATATCTTGTTATAGGAAATCTTCACCATGCTTCTGTTGTGAACTGGAGGTTCTCCACCAAGTTATTTTCTTCCATCTTCATACAAGGGTCTCTTTCTAGTAAGCCTCAAAGTGTTGAGATTTCTCTTCATATGCTCTTTGCTCAATTTCTCTGGAGAAGATTCTTTGCATTTATCTGATGTAGAACTCCAACTCATGGGTATTGACTCATGTAAAGATATGTTTGGTTTACCGAAACGAGTAATCATAATAGTATTCTCCCTCCATCTGGGAGAACCTCTAGTTCTAGATATTGCAATGATTTCATTCATAAGTCTTCCATACACTATTCTTCATCACAATTTTTAGTTCCTCTTCTTGATTGCTTTTAGTGAGTTCATGTCAAGCTGGTAATCTTGTGATATAATGACTGGTTGTTCTAGCTTCTCTTGTTTCTTGGAATATTCATGTTCTTCCTCATGTTTTTCCTTTAGCTCTTGTGTCCATGAAGTTTCTTATATATTCCATGCCCTAAATATTTCACTTCTTTCTTTTATCATAGGATCATGGATCTAGATGGACAACGAGGGATACTTGAAGTCTTTTCTTCGAAGAGGTATTCTTCTACGATTGAACTGAACACATACTATCTTTCATGACTTCTACCATACTCCATCATTTTTAATGGATCATAGGATTAGCTCCCTCCTAATCCTTGCTTCATGTATGAGTGCATATAATTGGCTCCCTCTGTCTAATAGAGTTCATGCTTCCATTTTGTTGTCTTATACAAAACGTTATATGTCTTTCTTTGACTTCTTTATGTCTTTGCTTCTTCTAAGTCTCTTCATGATTGATTCAGCGTATTTAATCCTTTCATGTGTATTATCTAATGATATCAATCCTTATCTTGTTGTTCTTCCATAGGTATAGTTATTTTTGGAATACATTATCTTCCAAGAGATAGATATACAAGATATGTACAGAGACGATGCAAACAAGATATGTACAAGAAATAAGAAGAGTATTGTTACCTTTAGAAAAAGAAGTCTCTTTCATCTTGCTTGGTCTTCTTTGTAGGTTCCTTTTCTTCGGCAACTGATGCTTCATGTTTCTCCTTCATTTTCCTTAGCTCGGGACAATTATTCTTGTAGTGACCATACTTTCGACAGTTGAAGCATTTTACTTCTGAAATATCTTTCTCTTGATTTTGCTTCCTCCTTGAACCAAACTTCCTTTTGTTCCTGAAATTCTTAAACCTTGCTATGAAGGCTTGATCATCGTACTTCTTTTGGGGTTTTTCTTTTGCACTGATCTTGGATTCTTCTTGAGCATAGCAAGTCCAAAGTTCTTCAAATGTAGGATACTCCTTCCTTGCAGGGATGATTTTAGAGGCTAAATTTCCCTCATGGGCTAATTTTCCAAGCTTTTTCCCAAAAAAATATTCGCTATTCTAAAAATGTTTCGCCCAAATTCTATAGGATAAAATTATTTTACCTTAGAAATTACCAAAATTTTATACAAACTATAAAAAATCCTTAGAAATTTGAATATTTTTACAAAAATATCGCCAAACATTTTATAGTTGGCATATGAAGGATTAGTAAGATTCGCCAAGGTTTGTACATTTTAAAATAAATTTCCATCCTTAAAATCATCCCTGTTTCCTTGTGTTCATGTTTGTGGAAAATGCATCCCACATCTTGGGAAGAACATTGAGTACTATGTTTACCAATTCCTTCTTTGAAATGATCTCTTCAATATATTTTAGTTGATCTCTTAACTGGGAGATCCTCACAAAGTATGATGTTATGCTATCATCATCATTCATCTTCATGTCACATATCTCATTCTTTAGACTCATTACTTTTCCAATGTTTATGACTGAGAAGAGGTTTGTTAGGGCATCGTACATCTTCTTCGATGAGTCAAGGTGGGAGATGTAGGGTGTCAAGTGGTCTTTTTCCTTCTCTTTTCCTTCTTCAGACTCTGGCTTCACGATCTTTCCTTTCATGATATCCAACACTTTATTATTGGCAAGGATGAGGTCAATCCTTGTCTTTCACACTCTGAAGTTAGAAGCTCCATCTAACTTGTTTTCTGACTTCATGGAGTAAGTCATGGTTTCTTTGACTTGGTCAAACCTAGATTTGACCAAAAACTCAAACTTCACGTCTTGTCTTGCTGAGAGTATCAAGAGATGCGCTAGGCTAGGGAGCATTGATCTATCCAGAGATTAGGTCAATCCATTCACTTAAGGTGCCTCAACAAGAGAATTAGGGTTTCTGCAACTGCACCTGCTAGTAACCCTGGCTATAGTGCTTTGGTTACTGCTCCTGCTAGTAACCCTGGCTGCAGTGCTTTGGTGACTACTCCTGCTAGAAACCCTAGCGATAGTTCTTCAATGAGCTTAATATCCTTATGGATATGTTGCCTTCCAGAAGTTAGACTGAATGAAGGAGGTTTGTGGGCACATAAGCTATTAGAATATAAGTGGATGTGCTCATTTTACCATTGACAATACCCTTGTTACCCAACCATAGGCCTAAGCCACCCTTCGAGCACCTTAACCTTGTCAGAGAATCACTCCGGAAGAAAACCCTAGGCTAGATAGCCAAACAAAGGGTAGCACACCTTTCCCCAAGGATAGTGCATCAGCAAGAGCTAATCAGATAGTCCAAAACCTAGCCAAGAGATAGTCCAAGCGTAACTGCTAGTTGCAACAAATGCAACGACAACTCTCCTCCAAACCTGCGCAGAAACTGGGCAACTGCAGTGCACACAAGTGCTTCTCTACAATTCTGAGACTACCTGCCAGAATGAGAACTGGCCTCTTGTATTTATACTAGTTTTGGCTAACTTCCTAGGCCGACTTCTCATTCTGGGTATCTGTCTGTTCAGTATATATTATTATTTCTGGCTGACTTCTTCTCTTGGAGGCTAATAACCTAATATAAATTATCTTCTTGAGCCGTCAAGTATTCTAGGGTTATTAGCCAACTCATTAGGGTTTCTTCTTGCTTCCCGGAGTATTTTGTTCTCGTCAAGTTTACACGTGGAGGTAAATACCTCCCACAACTACCATAATATCAACATGTTTATGGGTATTTCCCTGTATATGCTGGATATTTGTGTTTACTGTTATTTCAGTATGAAATCATATATTTACATAATGTAATTATTTGTTTATGTTTATATGTAAAGATAATGCAAGAGTGTTGTATGTGTATGTTATAATTGCATGCAATTTGAAGAGAAAATTTATGTGGCATAGCTTAGTTGAATACTGGGTATGTTACAGTAGGTTCTGTAGTGAGAGAATGAAAGTGTTCCCTCTTATAGTGTGGCCTGGTCATGGGTGGTCGGGGACGTTACAATATGGTATCAGAGCTTCAGTTCCAACACTGAGCCTGGATGGGCCAGAAAGGTTCAGTTGAAGCAAATATTCACATAAGATTAATTTCAAGGTGACCAAATTTCAAGTCACAAAGCATCCATGGAAAATGTTGGAGTTCAGGTGTGCGCGGAATAATATTGTGTGTAGATGCACGCACTGAATTTATCATTGCACGGTGAGCACACACATAGTAATGTGCACATGGGGTGCACAAGTATTGAAAAACATAGAAGAGTTTGGTTGGTGTGCACATAGTATGAGCATAAGTTGTTTCGTGATAGTGTATTCAATGGTGCGCATAGATTATTATGTGTGGTAGGAAATATTGAACTTTGGCATGGTGTAATGCATAGGGAGAAATGCATGTGGAATATCAGTGAGATACCAAAACTGTGCGCAATGGATATTGGCGCACAACGCAAAAGTAATGCACGCAAGTTATTGGCACGACGGAGAAGAAATGCATAGTGGATATAGGTGCGCGGAAGCACAATTTACCTTGTGGTGTTGTTTTACATGATAAATATGGGTGTACAGGTTGAATTTTTGTGTGTGCGAAGTTGTTTGGAAGCTGATGAGTCAGAGTTTAATAGAAAATTTGCATGGTATTAGAGGAAAAAGAAACACACAACCGCATCAGAGCATTATTTAAAATGAATTCAGAGTTGGTTTGAGAAGAAATAAATATATTCTAAATTGCTAAGCCGAGAGCATCTCAGAAATGAATTCCGAGTTTTATATTCCTCTGATTCAAACAGATGGAAGTGAAATATAAGCTTACAAGAAAAGCATACTATGAAAGAAAACAAGACTCATAACACCACCAATTAGAATCTTGTAATAATCAGTCCAAAATCCTCTTCTTCATTTATATAATCATATTAATCCCAAAATTATAAAAAGGGAATGATAACAATTATCTTATTGTAAAGGTTCCATTTAAGAACGGGCCCTTTACCTCTTCTACCATCTGACCAAAAATCCGCTGAAATATACTTAATTTTAGTTGAGGACTCATTTCAGCTTAGCGATCTCCTCCTTTAAAGAATCTAACCAGACCGGTTGATTCTCTCCAACACTTTTAGCCATTTCAGTTGTGGTTTCCTTCTTCTTCTGCTTGCTCCTTTTCTTCTTAGTAGCTGGCCTATTGATGACTAAATCCTTCATAATAGGATTCAACCTGACTTCCAAATGCGAGTCTATAGCTGGATCTATGTGGAATTTAGTCGCTAGAATGTGAGCAAGTACCCTTTCCTCCTTATTCACAGGAAATTCTAGCATGTTTCCTGAATAACCAGTCTCACTAGATTTAGCTTTGTCCATGTAGCTCAGTTTGTGGATACCGAAATGATTTTATAGAGAGAAAAAATTCGAACAATTTGGAGATTACTCCATTTATGGATAAGATGATGTCTCCATACTTGAGGATTGGTAGTTATAGAATCCCAATTATGAAGCACATACAGACTACGTACAAGTGCGTTGGGTTTCCATGCTCAGCTAATCCATTTCAAATGATTAGCTTTTGAGTTCATTACATGGTGGCGTTCAGTTGACATCACATGGCTGCGAAGTAATGAATGAGTGAAACAGGGTGATCTGACTAGCCATCGCTCATTCCACGAGTGGTGGTTTTGACATATTGAAACACGTGTTACCGTGTCTTAGTGAAAGTGGTTTCGACAAACTGCCTTTTTCCCAGATGCATCTCTGAAGGCGTCGCACTTCTATGTTCTCAAGACTTGGGTCTTATCTAGAATTGTCATGATGATAACACTAGGAAATCAGAAGAGATAATTCTTAGGTATATATTGAACCAAAATGGTTCATATTTTTCATGAATTGTTGAATTCTTAGCCTGATAAGTTTCGATCCATGCACGATTTGCAGAATTAACAAAAAATAGATCAGATCAGATCAGTGCAGAGTTCATAGGAATGGAAGAGGCACAGGGGAATTACAGTCAGAAAGATGAGAGCAGAGGGATGGATGTCCAATTGGGAATTTAAGGAACAAACTCCAATGGACATGGAGAAGAAAGGAATGAAAACATGAATATGGCAGAGACCATTAAAAATTTGCAGAAGAATGTCCAAAGCCATAAAGCTGATACTGAAAGGATTATGAGAGCCAAGGAGAAACAAGATGACTTCAACATGAATTTATTGGAGGGCTTGAACAAAATAGAAAAGAAATTGGTTAAGGAGAGTGGCTTAAGCAAATATGGAATTCACAAGCCTTCGAATGAGAAAATAAAAGAAAGAAGTGTTAGAAGACACCACCATCACTCCCTAAGGCATTCCAACAAGAGAGAAGGAAATATCTCAAGTCCAACCCCTGTCAGAAGGCATAATAGGTCTGGGGTGGATGAGCTATGAGGATAAATGAACAAAATAAAACCTCCTACATTTTATGGTGAGCACAAGAAGGATGAAGATGCAGAAACTTGGTTGTTGGGCATGAGAAAGTATTTTCAATTGCATAATTATTCTTCTCATGTAGAAGGTAGAATTTCCATATATCAACTCAAGGGAAAGGCCTCCATGTGGTGGGATCAGCTTGTGCAGGTGCTGCACATTAAAGAGAAAAGTGTTACTTGGAGTGAATTCAAGAAGTATTTTGAGAAGAAATACTTGATTAAGAGGTACTATGACAAGAAATTGAAAGAGTTCTTTGAACTCAAGCTTGGAATTATGACCATAGATGAATATGAGAGAAGGTTTCTAGAACTGCTGAAGTATGTCTCTTTCATCAAGGGTGAGACAGTCAAAATTCAAAGGTATGTGAGTGGATTTCCATCATTCTTCAGTGAAAAAATACGATATGATGATCATAAGACATTGGAAGAGACCATAAGGTGAGATAAATGCCTATATGATCAGCAAAAAGCAAGGCCAACTTTCCAAAAGGCTCAGGAAGACACAAATAAGTTCAAGATGGATCAGAGGAAGAAGGGAGCTAAGCCACCATTCTTCATAAATAATCCACGGGGACAAAAAATTCCTAAAGAACCCAGAACGATTGACACAAGGAGTCAAAGGCCAAGACAACCACCTATTCAATGTTCGGGTTGTAAAGGAGATCATAGGTTCAGATATTGTCCTCACAGAGGTGAAAAAGGTAGGGTTGTTCACCATGTACAACAAGTTGAAATAGTGGAGGACATGGGTAGATATGTGACAAGGATCTATGCATCCCTGGACAAGAAGCAAGCAAAGTATTGGTCCCACATTATTGAAGTGGAAGGTATGATCAACAACCAAACCATTGCTATTTTAATTGATTCAGGAGCTATTCATAGTTATATAGACCCTAAGATGGTGGAAAGTTTGCAATTGCTAAGAAGAAAGCATGGGAAATCCTGGGTGGTGTAGCTAGATATAGGATCCAAAAGAAAAGTTAATGAGATGGTTAAGTCATGCCTCATGGACATGAATGGAATGAACACCAAGGAAGATTTGAACATCTTTCCTTTAGGTTCCTATGACTGTCTAATTGGGATGGATTGGTTGGAACAACATCATACTCTCTTAGAATGTCACAATAAATCATTTACTTTCTTGGATGAGGAAGGGAAACTAAGGAAAGTGTAGGGAATTCCCAGAGCAGTAACCATTAGAGAAATTTCATCATTGCAGCTAAAGAAATGTTACAGAAAAGGGTGTCAAATATTTGTAGCTCATTTGGCGGAGACACCTAGAGATAAGGTGCCAAATTTGGAGGATTATTCATTCCTGGAATATTTTGAATATGTGTTCAAGGAAGTACCAGGACTACCCCCAAAAAAGATACATTGATTTCTCTATTCTAATGCCTGGAGGAGCTCCACTGTCAAAGAATCCTTACACAATGAGTACACCAGAGTTGAAGGAGTTTCAAATGCAGCTTAAATAACTTTTGAAGAAGGGGTATATACGCCCAAGTGTGTCACCTTGGGGTTCCCCAGTATTTTTTGTGAAAAATAAATATGGAACATTAATATTTTGCATTGAGTTCAGATAGTTGAATAAAGTGATTGTTAAGAACAAGTATCCTCTGCCAAGGATTGATGATCTCTTTGATCAATTGAAGGATGCAAATATATTTTCAAAGATAGATCTCAGATTAGGATACCATCGGGTAAGGATTAAAGATGAATATATCAGCAAGACCGCCTTCAGGACAAGGTATGGTCATTATCAGTTCACAGTGGTGCCATTTGTGTTTTCAAATGCACTAGTTGTTTTCATGTTCTTAATGAATGGTGTTTTGAGAGAATATCTGGACAAGTTTGTCATTGTCTTTTTGGATGACATTCTTATATATTCTAAGTCAGAGGAAGAGCATGAACATCATTTGAGGATGATGTTGCAAGTATTAAGGAAACATTATTTGTATGCCAAATTGAGCAAGTTCTCATTTTATCAGAAACACATTCATTATTTGGGGCATATGATTTCAAAGGATTGGATAGCAGTGGATCTTGGGAAGATATAAGCCATTAGAGAATGGTCAATGCCAAATAATGTGACAGAGGTGAGATCATGCATGGGTCTTCCAGGCTACTACATAATATTTATTGAAGGATTCTCAAAGATTGCACACCCAATCACTTCCTTGCAAAGAAATGGGGTGAAGTTTCAGTGGGCACTAGATTGTGAAAGAGTTTCCAACACTTGAAACAATTATTGACAAGTGCTCCAATATTAAGGATTCCATACCCAAATGAATACTTCATTGTATGCATAGATGCATGTAATGAAGGACTTGGTGGAGTCCTCAGACAAAATGGGTTTGTTATATGTTATGAATCAAGGAAGTTGAAGGAGCATGAAAGAAACTATGCCACTCATGATTTGGAGTTGGAAGCCATAGTGCATGCCTTGAGGAAATGGAGACACTACCTCATGGGGAAGAGGTTTGAGCTAAGAACAGACCACAATGGTCTTAAATATTTATTTGATCATCCAAATCTAAATGCTAGGCAAAGAAGATGGTTAGAATTTCTAAGCGAATATGACTTTGATATAAAACATATCAAGGGGAAAGAGAATAAAGTGGTTGATGCACTCAGCAGGAGGGTTTATGAACTACATGATACAGCCATTAGCATGTATCAGACTAGTATTAAAAGAAAAATTTTGGAGTTTGCAAATGTAGATATGAAATACAGAGAATTGGTAGCAAAGCTAGAGTAGGGTAAGATGCCACAAAAGGTGGATAATTATAATTTGGGAATAGATGGAATACTTCTTCACAAGAACATAATTTTTGTTCCAAATGTCCAGAACTTGAAACACATGATTTTTCATTAAATGCATAATGTCCCTTATGCAGGGAACCCTGGATATCATAAAACCATGGCAGCAATCAAGAGCCATTACTTTTGGCTAGGTATGAAGAGAGAGATCATTGAATACATCACTAGATGTATGGAATGCCAAAAAGTTAAAGTTGAGCATAGGCACCCAGTAGGGTTTCTACAACCTCTGCCCATTCCTGAATGGAAGTGAGAAGTGGTGACAATGGATTTTATTACGGGATTTCCCAGAACAGGCAAGCTACATGATTCGATCATGGTGGTGGTGGAAAAGCTTACAAAAGATGCCCATTTTATTCCACTGAAAACTACTCACAAGGTAGCAGATATTGCTGATATTTTCATGAAGGAAGTGGCACGATTGCACAAAATTCCTAAAATAGTTGTGTTCGACAGAGACCTGAAATTCATCTCGAATTTCTGGAAAGGATTGTTCAAAGGATTCAGAACGAATCTGAACTTTAGTAAAACTTATCATATCGATTCTAATGGACAGACAGAGAGGATGAATAGAGTGATAGAAGACATACTGAGAATGTATGTGATGGACAAACCATCAAAATGGGAAGACTAAATGCACTAGGTAGAATTCGCTTACAATAATGGGTATCAGGCATCATTGAATATGAGCCCAGTTGAAGCACTTTACGACAAAAAGTGCAATACTCTAGTGAGTTGGGATAATCCAGATGATAGGACAGTAGTTGGGCTAGAGTTGCTCAAGGAGATGGAGGACCAAATGATAAAAATTAAGAAAAAATTAAAAGCTGTCCAAGAGAGGCCAAAAAGTTATGCCAATAAGAACAAAACCCATAGAGAGTTCAAAGTGGGTGATCATGTTTTCCTGAAGGTGAAAGCTAACAGGAGTTCCCTGAAGCTGGGAAGCTGCGCCAAGTTGGAAACTAGATTTTATGGGCCATTTGAAATTCTAGAGAGGATTGGTCCAGTTGCTTATATGATTGCATTGCCTACATCTATGTCTGTTCATAATGTACTCCATGTATCATTGCTAAATAAATATATACCTGATGATAATCATGTTATTGATTGGAATGTGATTCAAATGGAGTAATAAGGCACTTTTCAAGTGCATCTGGTGTGCATTTTGGACTGGAAAATCAAGCAGCTTTGGAATCAAGCCAGAGGGCTTGTAAAGGTCCAATGGACCTAGTACAGTCCTGAGGATGCTACTTGGGATCATGAGGATGCAATTCGAACATAATACCCACATCGTTTTGAGGATTTTTGAAAATTTTGTTGTATATGGGTATATGATGCACTGAGGACAATACATAAATAAGGGGAGGGGATTGTAATATCCCATGGCCGAACCCAATTGTAAATGTAATGTAAGTTTTCTTAAGTTGGTGAGATTTTTTGACATCATTTTGTAAAGCACCTTTCATGTCATAGTACACGCATGTACTGCGCAATAAAATGATGTAGTGTGCACATTCCCAGATACCTCATGCAGTAAGTAAAGTGCGCACAGTATGGAGGTCAGCAAGCCTTTTGTATATGATATGCGTTATAGGCTGGTGAGCCAGTTATTATAAGTTGGGATACTTATGTTTTGGAATTAGGACAGAGCACCTAGATGTTAAAGGCCAGTGCGCCTATTTGGTATATGTCTCATGATTAATATAAAATACATCGTTGTGTGCAGACCGACCACGATAAAAGAGATGGGGGAATGAACTCCACCAGTTAGGGAAAGGGAGGGCCAAAAGTTAAGGGAAAGGGATAAGCTAGAGAGCTTAAGCCAAAAAGGCATATTATATTAATATTTCTTAAAACATAAAGTATGGATAATTATTTTATCCTAAGTTCTAAAGTTGGGGACAAGTGGATCAAAGTAGCTTCCAACATGACAAGTGTCAAGTTGGGGACATGCATGCATATTGTGGGGACTTAGTTCATTTACACACTTTTTCTCCATTAGCCAGACGATGATTCTTACGATAATTCTTACGATCATCTCTCCCCTGATTCCTTCCATCGTTCATTCATCCAGTCAATGATTCCATGACCATTTTCACTCACGCAGTTCGTTATCCTTTAGACATTAATTTCACTGTATCTGATCTTGTTTCCATAGCCATTTACGGTTGGTGTACGTGGTTAGCTTGGGAGTGGGATTGAAGAAGTGGGTTGTCAAGCCCGTGGGAAATTGAAGAGGTGGGTTGTCGGGCCCGTTAGAAATTCTCTGAGTGAGAGAATTTCTGGGAATTGATTTCCTGAAGGTGCTAAACTGTAGCTACAGTGCTATGAGACTTCCTATCTGGCCTGTTACTGAAGCTCTAGAAGGGAAGTGGGGCAGCCGAAGGACTGTTGAGTAGAGAAGGGGCACACTTCCTTGGGTGGGACTGGCATTTGAGGAATGAGAGGCGGTAGGTTGTTAGTTGAGTGAGAACCTGAGACAAAGTATTTCCTATTGTCTATGAGCCTTTAGCCTAGTTAGGAATCCCTTTACCTAGGTGGAGTTTAGTCCCAGCTCGGGGGTGACTCACTATTGAGAGTGATGAATAGTGTATTCTAAGGCTAGGAGGTTCATGGACTATTTGTATGCAGTTGGTTGTTGGGCTCTAAATATGTCCTAAAACCAACCTCTATGCATCAGCCAAAGGTAGGCACTGGCATAAGCATTTTACTTGTTGCCTATGTAGGTTCTTACCTTCTGTTTTCAATACCCAACCTCCAGAGATGCAACACCTATAAAGGAACAATAATCTTAAAGGAAATGACAGCTGTTCCTTTCAAATGAATAGAAACTACCCTGAAAGGAACATCAGTCACGCGAAAGGAACGACAGTTGTTCCTTTCAAATGAACAACAACTACACTCAAAGGAACAACAGTCGCATGAAAGGAATGATAGATGTTCCTTTCAAATGAACAAAAACTACACTCAAAGGAAAAGTAGTCGCTATATTGGGATGAACTAATGTTTGAATTAATTGCATTGTAGTATTTCCCTATATATGTTGCATATGTTTATGGGTATTTCCATATATATAGTAGGTTAGGGCTCTTATAATATTGTTCTCATTGCCACGAAGTTGAAATGGCTTGGTCATCGTTGTAAGTAACTATGAATATAGTTCAAACACTCTAAAATTTGACGATGTTTTTGGTGTTATCTTTAGTGAGGAAATGCAACAGAAAATCACAGGTGAGACAACAGGTAATTTGTTAAACATGGAGAATAGGGGAACACAAAAGGATAGAGGAAATGGCTCAAGGAACCATGGGAATTCTAGGAAGGGAAGATCCAAATCCATACTGGGAAAGATAGAGTGATGGAATTGTGGGAAAAATGGACATATGAAGAAAGGACATCTGAAGAAATACTGTAGAGATCCAACGAAACAAAGAGATGGAAAGCATGAGAAAAATCAAGAAGCAAATGTAATAGGTGATGTGTTACAAGATGCATTGATTCTTTCTGTAGATAATATTTATCAGTCTTGGGTAGTAGATTCAGGGGCTTCATTTCATGCCACACCCCATAGGAAGCATTTTCT
>JASDQU010737535.1:201124-212475 GCA_032191745.1 Picea mariana
TACGTACATTGTATTTATGTACTGGTAATATTGATTCGTCTATCTCTTTAGCTTGTACAAGAGTGGATACAAAATTGTGGGATCATAGGCTTGGATACATGAGTGAGAAGGGGATGCAGATACTTCACAAAATAAATTTGTTTCCATATCTTAAACAAATCAATTTGTATTTCTATGAGCATTATGTTTATTGAAAACAAAACAGAGTCAAATTTCTCAGAGTCAGATTATATCTTATGCATACAGATGTATGGATACCGTCTCATATATCATCTCTTAGTGGCTCTCATTATTATGTTACTTTTATTGATGATACAACTAGAAAAACTTGGGTTTATTGCAATCGACAAAAATCTGATGTTTTTGATACTTTTAAGAAATGGAAAACTTTGGTAGAGAATGAGACATGAAAAATGTTGAAGTGTCTTAGATCAGATAATGGAGGTGAATATTGCAACAATGATTTTCATGATTACTGTTCATACCATGGGATTCGTAGAGAGAAGACAGTTCCAGGAACACCACAAGAAAATGGTGTGTTAGAAAGGATGAACATGACAATCATGTGTTAAGAACCAAATATCAATATAGCATAGAAAAACCTCAGAATAAGTACTTAATGCCTTGAAAAAGAGATAATTTCATATAATAAGCCTCTTTGAGGGGGAAAACTCCTTATACACCACATAAATTTCCAAATACAAGATGGTTACAAATGAAAAGGTCTCCTTTGTATATACATGAGACTAGGAGGTACAATTACAACTAATGGACCCAAGATGACATAAATAAAATAACATTTCTAATGTAATATGCCCCAATTAAGGGGTAATGTGCCACTATTTAGGACTTAACATGCCCCTCCCCTTGAGACAAGTGTTTTCCACAACACTTGAGTAATTATGTATGCTTCTATATAAAATATTCATATTCCCAAGTAGTATCTTTACTAGTTAGTTTCCTCCACTTAATGAGTTACTATGAAATGGATTTATTCCTTAGCTGGTGAATTCTTGTGTCACTGATAGCTTCAGGATCCAATATGATTTTTCATTCCTCGTCAAGTTGGCTCATATCTCTGATACCAAATGTTAAGAACCAAATATCAAGATAGCATAGAAAATTCTCAAAATAAGTACTCAATGCCTTGAAAAAGAGAGAATTGAAAATAATAAGCCTCTTCGAGGGGGCAACCTCTTTATACACCACATAAATTTCCAAATACAATATGATTCCAAATGAAAAGGTCTCCTTGGTATATATAGGAGACTAGGAGGTACAACTACAACTAATGGACCCAAGCTGACATAAATAAAATAAAATTACTAATGTAATATGCCCCAATTAAGGGGTAATGTGCCACTATTTAGGGCTTAACATCATGAAGCGTGCAAGGAGTATGGGATTGCATGATGGGTTGCCCTTATAGTTCTAGGAATATGTGGTAGATATTTTTTTTTACTTAATAAACATGGGACCTTCAATCTCTTTGGATGGTGGAATTCTAGAGGAGGCATGGACAGGTAAAAAGGTAAACTATTCTTTTTTGAAGACTTTTGGTTGTGAAGAAATTGTCCATATTGATAAAGAAAATAGAACAAAGCTTGAGACAAAATCCAAGAAGTGTACCTTTATTGGATATAGTGTTAATGATTTTGGTTATCACTTATGGGATTATGAAGATCACAAAATCATTAGGAGTAGAGATGTCATATTCAATGAGAAGGTCATGTACAAAGATCAGTTGTAGGGAAAGAAATGGGAAAAATAAAAACCAAAATACGCTGTGCTTGATGAGATCACTGAAAAATAAATTTCAAAGGTACCAGAAAATAAAAATGTACAACAACAGGAGAAACATGTACCTCAAACTCCTGCAAGTGTTGTTAGAATATCTACCAGGTTAGGTAGACCCCATGAACGATACTCTCCTTCATTGTATTATTTATTGTTGACTGATTCTTGTGAACCAAAATGTTATGAAGAAGCAATGTAGGTAGACACTAAAAATAAGTGGGAGAAAGGAATGAAAGAGGAAATAGATTCCTTGGTAAATAACCAGACTTGGTATTTGGTTCATTTTCCTGCAGGGAAAAGAGCATTGCAAAATAAATGGGTTTATAGGTTGAAGGAAGAAGATGGAGGAAAAAATCGATACAAGGCTAGACTTGTTGTGAAGGGGTTTGCACAAAAGAAAGGTATATATTTTGATGAAATATTTTCTCATGTTATTAAAATGACTTCAATTAGGACTATTTTAAGTCTTGTGGAAATATAATATTTACATCTTGAACAGTTAGATGTAAAAACAACTTTTCTCCATGGGGATTTGGAGGAATAGATTTATATGTAGCAACCATAGGGGTATGAGGTCAAAGGGAAGGATAATTTGGTATGTAGGTTGAATAAGAGATTATATGGTCTTGTTGGCCCTTGGATATTTAAGGAAGCAAATATTAAGGAAGAAAGGAGAAGTACAAAATACGTGAAAGGAACATAAACCGAGGAGGGGTTGAAGTGGGAAAAGAAGTAGAAAAGAAGCAGAATAGAAGGAGAAAAGAAAGGAAAAGATAGTTGTTGGAAGAGAAAATCGAGGAAGACAAAGAAACAAAGAAGATGGATCGTGGAAAACTCAGCAAGCAAAAGAAGACATCAATGAGTTCTTTGGAGCACCTCGTGGAAAAGAAGGAAAGACAGGCTGGCGAAGCCTTGAAAACACAGGTCAAGTGGACCTAGGGTTTTGGACCTAGAGTTTTGGACCTAGTTTTTTGACACCTAGACTTTTCTATGTAATGTATAAATAAAGGTCTAGAATACCTGGGAGGGTTCATTCTAGGTCAGTTCATTGATGTTTTTCATTGTTGAGTATTGTTGTAGAGAACAATGTTGAGACTATATTGTGAGATCTTTAGCTAGGTGTGAAGATCAACCTTGCAGTTGGGTGCGCATGGAGGGATGAGAGAAAGAAAGAGAGATCTGCAAGCTAATTTCACATATGGAACTGTGTGTTTTCATATAATATATCAAGAAACACAATTCTGTGGACGTATCCCTAGGGAGAAGGTGAAACACGTATATCTTGTTGTGCTTTGTGATTGATGTTGTGTTATTTTCCATCTGTTATATTGTTATTGCATTGTTGTGTTATATACGAGATACAACTTGCGAAGTAGGCTTAAGTGAGATAAAGAATAACTACATTGTTGTGTGTTGTTGTCCTAGATCCACTTTTCATTTCCTCTAGTTGTAGACACCTGTGTCCTACAACCGCTTATTTCTACTTCGGGTGAGACTACATCTACTTTGAAGGTGCTTCCAGAAGGGCCAATAGTTAGGGTTTGTTGGTGCATTGTAAGATTTGAACCCTGGGTCTGCCCCTATCCTAACAAATGGTTCTGTTGTCGAGACCAGGATCATTTTGAGGGAATGTCAAGGTGGTTCCCATCAATGACAGAAATTCAAAAGTGGATAGAATAATAATAAAAGGACTTCGTTGAAGCCTAGAAAAATAACCCTATCATTAGTACATAATATTGGTTGGGGAGGTACATCTTCACCGACATACACGAGATTTTCTTTGGAGGATTTCATAAGGATTTATACGAGTGGTTAGCCATATTAGCAAACACCCAGTTTGACATCATATCTAGACCACCTGTGTTTTGGACAAAAACGTTGATCAAGAAGGTCAAGAGAGTTGATAACATTGTGTCTACAGTGGTGGATCTATGGCTTGATAGTACTATTGGAGGATACATTACTGGGTTTTCTATTGACAGAGTCGAATCGTATATCCAAGAAGAGAGGTACTTCTTTAAGGGACCTAGAGGGAAGTTCCTACACTTCTTGAAGCTAAGGATTAAGATGTTATTGCATGAGAAGAATATCCTGAAGATACAATGAAGCTAATGTTCAATAATTCAGACAACGACAGTGACACAGAGGTTGGACACACGCGTAGTGGGACACCGTTCAGAGAGTTTCCTCTTGCGAAGATATTTAAGAAAAACTACAGAGATGATGGATTATAAAGTGGAGAAGAAGAAGAAGACCTAATAGACGAAGAGTATTCAGAGTCCAAAAGAAAAAAGGAAGTATAGATCGAAGAACTTCTCCAAGGAGAACCAGAAACTTCAGGCACTACACCTACTATCGAAGTAAGTAATATCATTCCTCCTGTTGTTTTAGAAGCATTAAGTAACCAGAGTAACCAGGGTAATTAGAGTAGTCAGAGCAGTCAAAGTACTATTACCAGTAGTTTAACACATACTCAATCGAGAAACCAAGGAAGATCTATGGCAGATGAAATGAGGTTACCTATCTTTAAATGATATGGATCTGAAGACCCTGACTAACATTGGGTCTTATGTGAAGCTATATGGAGCATAAAGTAAGTCACTGACGAAGCGATCAAGAGAACTTAGTTTAGCACTACCTTGATGGATCACACTTTGAACTGGTATATGAAGTTTGTTTCATGACCTAGACAACCTAAATCGTTGAATGCTATCAAGACTGCGTTGAGTGAAGAATTCAAGAAACCTAATTTGGAGTCGCAGTGCATTACAGAGATGAAAGAAATCAAACATAAGGTAACTTAACCTATTTGGGAGTTTGATCATAGATTTAAGACTCTGACATGTCAATTGAGTTTTCAGATTCTAGATGAAAAAAAAAAAAGAATGGTTCATCGTTTCTCTCCTACAACACATCATATTTCCTCTGATGCAATAGAAGGTCACCTCACAGGCCGAATCTTTGGATATCACCATGAAACTAGAAGCAACCCTTTTAGGAGAAGCCAGCCTAGGCATGATTCAAATCTTTAATCAGTTAACCAGTGTATCTTTACAGGTCGAAGATATGAATAAAGATAAAGGAAAAGAGAAAAGAGAATGTATCTGGTGCATTAGATGTAAATCAGAGGGCCATGAAAAGGAGCATTGTCCCCTATTTCATGAATACTTTGCCTTTGGAGAACCTATTCCTTTGAATTAGGCTATTGTACCCTGGTGCGAGGTATGTATAATGAGACATTTCCCTGGTGAATGATATTATATGCAAAATTATGTCCAGACACCTACAAATGTTTACTTCACATTCTATAAGTATGTGGGACATGATGAGAAGTATTGTAGGGCTTATGATATCATGCATGAGCGCATTCTATTTCTTTTTGTTAGTTGGCCCTACATTTTCAGTGTGTTCTATTTTTCTCCACAATTGAGCTCATAGATGATAAAGGTCTTTTCCAATCACGTAGGATGCAAGGGATGCCTACAGAAGGATATCAACCCTTACCTCCTAACCCTCCAAAAGACAACTACCATAGAGAGGTAGAAAATCAATCTGACGCTGGAAGTGTTATTGCCCCTCCGTTAGATAACTCAGAAGGCGCTTTGGTCACAATTGAAAATCCCACTACATTTGTGTCAGTAACTCCTCTCGAACCACTTTTAGTTCATTTAGACTCCCTTGGGAACATTATAGACGAAGAGATCCCACGATTACTGGAGAGGATCTTTACCGAAACATATATGGGATCCACAGAACCAATCTTTGGTGATGAGTATAGGACTCCTGCTCGTCCTAGCACTGCAATAGAAACCAAACCCACAACTGCTCGTTCTGTATGGAGGACTTCATCGAGACGCGATCTCTATGAACTTTTAGAATCTATTCGACAACCCTTTCATCCTCATGACCCTCCTAGTGAAACAGGACCATCCGGTCAAACCATGAACCACCTAGTCGATCAGGTTATTAACCCTACTATCACACCAGCACAAGTCCATCCTAATGCTAGACTCATCACCTCTACTCATCTCCAAAGAACTTCAATATCTACCCCCGTTTCTACAATATTTTACTCTACAGCTCCACATGTTCCACATGATCTTGCAGGGACATCTTCTCACCCGAGAACACAGACCCCTGCTAGCCAAACACAATCGGCTAGAGGGAAACCACCATCCAATGCACCTTTTCCTCCTGGAGGACTACCTTTCCATGGAAGGCCTACCCCTCCCGGGGGACATCCCCCTTTTCATGCTCCTCCTCGAGGGAAACCTCCATTTTCCAGTCATACCCCGGTCATAAATCCACCGCTGGCAAGGGGGCAACCCTCGTTTGCTAGAAACCCTTCACAATCCTTGGGATTATCTTCAGAAGGCATTTTTACCCAACCCCACATTGGGGGGCACTTGTATAATAACCCACTAGGAGGAGTATCTAATCCTGTCCCTTCCGGAACATCTTATGGGCAATCTTATCTGAGCGGCATCCAAAACACCACCTGGAGTTCTCCGGGACCATAGCCTTATCCTCCTGATGGGCCTCATGTGTATCTGCCTCCAGGATCTACTCCTTACCATTCTCAAGGGAAAAATGTTTATCCTCCTCATGGGAAAATAAATCACTCGGCCTATAATGTTCAGAACCCACAGGGTTATGCCAATGTTTCTCATGCACCATCGAATCCTTCTTATCCTGGCCAACAACAACCGTATGTAGGAGGACCTACTGGTTACAACTATCTACCTAACCCAGTCTATGGTACTACTGGTGTTCCTATGTTGCACTATTATCATTCGCAAATTAACCGACAGCTACCTTTCCTTGCGACTCTGGATCTCCTAGACTTGTCTCGGTTAACTAATGATCCTATTTCTCATTCATCGGTTTGGCCAGTCATTCCAGCTAAACTTCCTTTTGATATTCAGAAATTTGACGGAAACCCTGGTGAAGATCCGAACAACCATGTGATGACTTTCCATTTGTGGTGTTCATCAAACTCCCTCATGGATGATTCTATACGTTTGCGTCTTTTCCAGCGAACACTTACTGGTTCAGCAACAAAATGGTATATTGAACTACCACGTGCTTCTTTTCATTATTTCAATTCCCTTGCCATGTCTTTCCTCATGCACTTTCAACTGCCTAGTTGCTATGAGATGGGTACCGAACTCTTGACCTCCCTTCATCAAACTAACTCCGTGCATATCTCTAACCATATTCATGAGTGGAGAGGATGATGAAGGATGATTAGGGCAGTCATTCCTGACATACTATTGGTGGAATGGTTTACTAAATCACTGTTACCCCTAATTGCTCGCGATGTCGCTATGGGTGGTGTGGTGACAGAGGAACAAGCCATTGCTCGGGCTCATTATTTAGATTTGGTTTATTCCCAATCTGGTACTTTGTATGATTTGCTTCTGAATGCTGCTCGAGCAAATACCGATCCTTCTAAGCCATCATCCTCATCTCATGTGGATGGTGTTATCGGTTCTGTCAAAACACAATCTTTTTCCAAATCAACTACACCCTCCTCTACCTCCCCCCAAACTTAGATCTCTGAGGTGAATGCAGTTCAATATGCCCCTTCACAACAATCCGGAGGTAAGAAGAAGACAAAGAATAAATCAAAAAATAATAATGAACAACCCAAAAATCAAACACCTGCTACCGAAAAGCAACCACAATGGAAACTGAAATTCATGTGTATCATTTGTGGTGATGATCACTACACTCGAGATTGTCCACTTCGCAATGAAGTGGCCAAAATTTTCCAAGGGAAGTCACAACCCGTTGTGCTTACTCAAACTTTTCCACAGCAGCAATCCATGGTTGCTCAAACCCCCTCTTTTGGGGGCAGTTCTAGCGATCCTCATGATGAGGCCTCATCGAGTGCACATATTTATATGTTTAATGGGATCAATTTGACCACTCTCTCTAAGACATATGACACACCAGGTAACCCTGACAAAGGAAAAGACACTAACGGTACTGGCAATTTACCGGATCCATCATCATCCTTCATTAGTCTTCCATCGGTTAATCCTCCGTCTGGACCACTCCATATTGAGAAACCCACGTTTGACTCTATCTTACGCCCTCCTAAGAGAACTATCCACAAAGCCGCCTTTAATCCTAGTTCACGTGCTGCCCAAAACTACAACATTGTTTAAGATTTGGCTCAAGCACCGTGTGCTATGTCTGCGTTAGAATTTCTACAGCACTACCCCAGTCAATGTAGAATGCTCTTAGCCACTCTTGGAATTGTTGATCCTGAGTCGTCCAACCATATCATGTTTAACCTGGAAAATTATGTGTCTTGACTCTCCCACCAACTTGCTTTCCAAGTTGATGTTGTTGTTCAAAACCAACAAATCCACCGAACTATTCTGGATGAGGGAGCCTCGACTTGTGTCATGTCCTTAGTGTGTTCGAAAGGTTTAAAATCACCAGCACTCAACAAATCCCCAATGATGTTACATGCCTTCGATGGGCGAGGTTTTCATCCCCATGGGATTTTACAGTCCTTGCCCATCCAATTGGGTCGAAAAACTGTTATTGTTGATGTCGAGGTGGTCGATGCTCCCCTCGATTACAACTTGTTACTTGGAAGAAGTTGGTTTTATGCTATGACTATTGTTGCCTCGTCAGTTTTCCAATGTGTCCAATTTCCTCATCAGGGAAAAATTGTCACTATTGATCAATTGGATTTCTGCACGACCGATGCTCGCGTTCCTGCTACCAACAATATTCCTTTCTTGGGAGACCAAAAGATCATGTATGAAAGCGTTGGTGTTGGCTTACTAAAAGATTATAGCCTCATGGGTACCTTCCCTACACCACTTCCACCGACTACACATCATATTTCCACCGTCGATATGATTTCGATCACGACTTATCAATCTTTGGAATCATCTGACCCTCAGATTGTACCTTGTCCATTGGAATTTGATGCACTAAGTGACACCATACCACTTATTCCAGCCGAAACATCATACGTTTCTATCCAATCCGCTTCTCCCTCGTCGAATGACCAAGATCTATTGGCACCTAACATTTCCTCAATGTAATAACGGTTGAGTTCCTTGTCGTCTGCAATCGACTACATTTCCCCAAATTTTCCTTTGGGATGAATCTATTCTGGAGATGCTTCGCATTGACAAGTTACCTCGGGATCATAACCGTCACCGATATTTTTTTCTTCCCCCTCGTGAAGAAATTCAGGAAGATATACACTCTATCACCCCTCCTGGCCTTGATTTTTCATCATCTCCCATGATTTCAACTTTTGATGATTTGGATTTGATAGTGGACATGGTGATTTCTTCAGTAGGATTATTAGAGCCCGATCTCCTTACTCATATCGTGACCCTTGACATGTGTTCCTTCTCGAGTGATTATCTTCCATCCAGCGAAGATCTCTTGGAAGCCATGACTGAGTTTTGTCCCTTGACATGGTATCCTTCCAGAACATTATTCTCTTGGAAGCCATGATCAAGAAGCAGTTACGAGCATAGTTTCTCTTCTCTATGGCGAGCTCATTAAAAAATGAAATAGAGGTCCTGAGCATAGTTCTTTTCCTGTGTCAAGCTCGTTCAAAAATGAAACAGTCCCCTCTCTTGAACCTTCTTTTCATCCACCCTTCTCCTTTTTCTCATCTACTAGAGAAATTGGTGACAACCTCAAAGTCAGTGAATGAATTGAAGCTTGGAGGGCATGTCTCCAGGATTTTATGATCATTCTAGAGTTAAGCCACTAGATTTTCAAGTTGGGGGCATACTAAGCTTAGTCTTTGTTCTTTCTCATGCTCATAAATACATGAGAATGCATCTGGGTAGACTTTTATCTCTTTTTCGGACTTGTATGGATACACGAAAAAGGAACCCCCTGGAGTCTCCTTTAAGCTCTTTTCAAACTCTCGAAACATGAAAAGATTGTTGAGTGATCTTGCTTCCTTTCCCACTCATTAAAAGGTTTGAAAGGGTGTCTTTTGAGTGATAATTTATCTCTTTTTCGGCCTCGTGAGACTACCATTATGAAAAAGGACAACACTGGAGTCATCTTTAAGTTCTTTTTAGACTCTCTAAAGATGAAAAGATTGCCGAGCACCTTGTTCTCTTCACGCTCATTAAAGTATTTGAAGAAAATTTATGTTGAGCGATAGTTTATCTCTTTTTTGGTCTCATCAGACTACTTACGAAACAGGAACTGAGAGAGTTCTCTTTTAAGTGTTTTTCCATACTCTATAATCATGAAAAACCTTCTAGTTTTCTGTCTTTGGACTCGCTAAACAAAACATCGATAGGCCCATATGGGACCGAACCCTTACTTCTTCCAGTTCGTTAAACAAAGGAAGAGAAAATTACTGAAGGTGAGTTATATCGAGCATGTGTTACCCTCCTCAAGCTCGTTAAATTAAAAAGAGGTACTCGTTTATCTGGATGGGGGAAAAAATTGAAGGAAGCAAGCCAAGCAGTTTTTGAGAAGATTACCAAGTAACTCTTAGAGTCGCCCTTGAACACGACACTTTTTATTTGCACACATCTTAATCCACTGAACCTCTGCACTAAACCAATCCTATGAGTTTTTCTTCTTACTCCTTTGGGTCACCTGACGAAAGTCACAGTATCCACTGCATTATCGTATTTTGGTCCATATCATGTTTTTGCTATTGTGCCTCAGTGTTCGAGGGAAGTATCCACCTTGAGAGTCATCCATCACAAATATCTTGTCTCAATACTCATGTCAGTCCATGTTCATTTGATCTACCATTTACATCTCTGTGTTTGTTTTGTGTCGTTGATGGGGGATACATCAAGTCCCTCCTTTGGCGAGTCTATTCCTATCGACTTCAACACATTGTCTAGGAACTAGACTTAGAAACTAGTTAGTACTTTGGGACCTGCATGCCTCAATGGCAGGCCTCCTCACGTTTGACAGTGGGTTTACATCATTCACCTCTGATCGGATGATTCCATGGATGTTCGAATTCAACTCATCCATTCACATTCCTTGGAATGTACTAGAGTACCTTGGGAATCATTGATATTAATGGTGATCTCCCTCGCGCTTGTTAATGGTTTACATCATTGACCAGTAATCAAGTGGTTTCTGCCATGTTCGACGTTAGGACATCTATTCACATGGTTAGATTCATACTACATCAGGATCGGTAAGAAGACCCTAGGTTGATTCATCACTCTTATATGTACTTTTCCCAGGTTGCGAAAGAGTTTTTTTTGAACAATGACACATATACTGTTACATAGATCCACTTTGTATTGGTCGTGGCTATGTCTTGTCATCTCGTAGATCCACTGTGTATTCTTCTTGGCTATGATCGGTTCATGTCATAAGAGTATAGATCCACAATGTATTTTCAGTGGCTATACCTTTTATGAATACAATTATGGATCCGCAGTGTATTTTATGGCAGCCATATCTTGCAAGTCTTTATCACCCAAGCATAGGTATGCTTGCCTTGGGTTTGAAACATGTCATAATATTTGTTGGATGTTTGTGTGCAACTTCTGTCAGGTTCTCTACGTCTATAC
>JASDQU010737535.1:212525-248149 GCA_032191745.1 Picea mariana
CACATCAAAATTACTCACTTCGATAGTGTCGCAAGTGTCATCATTACAAGTGTCTCAAGTGTCGCATGTTGCTCAAAAGTGTCGCAAGTGTCAAGGAAAGAATACTACCATGATGCCTATGTCGTGCCTATAACGACATGAGAAGGACACTTGACACACATCAAACACTTGATTTGGAAGAGGAGGAATGGCTAACTGGGTTTATGAATCTCTTGCCATCTGAAAGAACCCAAAAACTGAGTTTTTGGAGGAGAGCGCTCCCCGATACCTCTCTCAGGAGTGTTGTCTCTCCCCTATACACTATATGGGAGTGTTATAACACTAACTCTACCCTTTTGGAGGAGCGCTACTTCTTTTGGGAGTGTTGGCGCCTTATAAACCTTTCTAGGGAGCATTATAATGCTCTGACACTCCTTTTGAGGGAGTGCTACCTATTCTGGGCAGCAGTTGGTTTGTTGAGAAGAATGGGGGAAGGATATTTTCACTCTTAGAAGGTAGTTGGATTCAAATCCCTAGTCCAGCCATGATATTAGGGAAGATCCCTAACTGAAGGAGGAAAATCCTCAACTCACCCCAATGATATCTCAAGTGGTTGAGCCTCTCCAAGGCTATATAAGTAGGCTTTCTCATGGTGAAAGGGGGAGCTGGATGGAGAATCATACCAAACTTATGATCTCATAAGTGATACACTGTGAAGTGGAGGCTAATCAGTGAAGCTATCATCATTCTAATCGTGGAGCTTTTGAGCAAGGGTTAGGAAAGGAGAACTTGACGAAACTGCTACATTCCATCTATGGTTGTAAGTAATGTTTTGTCCTCATTAATGTAATATGCTTGGCCTGTTTCTTTCTAATTTGTGTTTGAAATTACATGAATTCGTCTCTAAGTATATAGGTTTGCATCGAACTAATCTCTATAAAATAGGAAGTGGTTGTACTTTGTTTGTCTACAGGGCTTATCGAGGAGCTCAATATTGGAGTTCAACTTGGAGCGTGCAGGGACAAACATCGGTAAAAGGTATGTATTTCCTCCTTCCTCTTCATGCATTAGTTTGTGTAGACCTAAAAGGAATTCAATGACCATGATAAGCACTTTTTGTCTTAGAGTTAAGAGTCTAGCTCTTTGAGAAGATCTACCTATCCACATGAAGATTTTCCTTCAACAAAAAGATCAAAGGATACATATAGAATTCAAGGAGAAACATAGAAAGAAGGAAATAATGCGCAGTTCAACTACCAAGGAAGAGGAAACTTCAACCCTCGCAGTGGATTTAGAGGAAGAGGACGATGAGGAGGCATGGGTCGAGGCAGAGTACAAATCATTTGTTATAACTGCATACAACTAGGACATTTGGCAAGGGATTGTCAAAACCCTTGTAATACTTGAAACTATTGTAACTCCTTTGATCATGTCATTGAAGATTGCCCAGTATTGTTAGCCAAACTCCAAGAGAGACGAGGAGGAAACCAACAAGTCCAATTGATATCAGCACAACCTCGGGATGAAGAACATAGAGTCACTATTATTACTAGATTAGGCATTGTTACAGGAGAAGGTGACTCCAGGAAAGATTGCAAAAGGAGAAGGGATCAGAAGAGATGCAAAGAAGGAATAGTTGTTTGATACAAGGAGAGAGAGGCATACTTTTGAGGAATAAAGAAAAGAATTTGTAGAAAGACAAGATTCTACATCTAATACACAACTAGAAGTAAGGGAATGTGGAATGCCTCTAGCATTCGATCAGTCTGCCTTGTCCAGGCAAGGAAAAGAGGTAAGAAAGATTATGGAATTATTATGTACTTGCATTAATTTTATTAAGGATGAAAGAGTTGTACAAGATCTACAATACTTGATAAGCCAGTATGATATAGGAAGGGTAGATCCTCTGTCGAATAAAGAAATACATCAAGTATCTATAAAGAGAAGGACAAACAAGGAATTACACCTTAGTGCTCAGATTGGAGACTATGATGTGGACTATGTGGTCCTTGTTTTGGGATCAGAATTCAATGTGATGACGAAGCAGACTTGGGAACTGATGGGAAAACCTAGACTAATTTACTCTCTTATCAAGCTCAAGATGGCTATTCAGCACGTGGTGAGCCCCTTTGGAATACTAGAGCATGTTCCTATAGACATTGATGGGATAAGGACATTTGTAGATTTCAAAGTGATTGAAATTGTTGATGATAGCTTTCCTTATCCTGCATTGTTAGGAATTGATTGGGCTTTCAACAATTCGACTGTTGTTGACCTAAATAAGAGAAGAATGACATTTGAAGTTAATGGCCTTAAAGTTATTACACCTCTAGAACTAGATCAAGGTTGCAAATAAATAGAACCTATTAGGGAAGAAGACTGTGCCTATGAGCTAGAGAACATCTACAAGCTGATAGCAAGACAACATGATTAAATTAATCCTATAGTAAACATAAATCTCAACTGGGGAAGTGAAAGTGCGTGTTCATCAGATTCCAAAGAGGCATTAGAAAATTGGTAGAACAGAATGTATGAAGTCTCCACACGACGATGTGCCAAACTGACCAAAGCAGTTCGCTAGATCAGAACAAAAGTAAGCAATCTTCCAACATTTGATGGTTTGAATCACCTAGAGACATTTCTATATGAATTTGAGAAAATTGTACTAGTACAACAAGGGATGTTGGCACTGGATGAACCCATGAAAGCCACACCAGCTAGATAGTGGGGAGCACACAAGAGTAACATCATGGAGTGGAAACAGTGTCACACCTTCTTGACAGTGTGATTTTCAGACCAAGAGATACAGGAGCATCGCTCCCAAGCCATCCATGTGCCAGCCAGCCAGCCCACTCAGTGCATTCAAAGCGCACATTACAGGAAGAGAGGCGCCAGTCCTCTCACATTTTGAATTTGATTTCAATTTAATTAATGTATGTAAGGCCGTGGAGCCATAGAGCCATGCCTTTGAGTAGGCGCTAGTTAGGAGTAGCCTTAAATGTTTGTAAGGCTAAATCTAGCTCTGATATGGACTAGATAGCCCATTCAATGTAATTCAATGCAATTGAATAGAGTAGGTAGCTTGGAGGGAAGAGCTCGAAGAGCCCCCTCATGTAAAAGATATTTCAATCTTGTTTTGAGTAAGAGGGGAGATATAGGAGAGATCTGTGAGAGTTAGAGAAGGGGAGAGAAGGAGCCAAGACTCTGTCAAAGTCTAAGCTCAAGAACACCTTGTAAAGGAGGCACTTCATATTAATATAAAGAGAAGATTTCCTACATGAGTTCTGTGTGTCTTTATGTGTTTATGAATGCCTTTGTGTGTTATTTATATGTTGTAGATGTGCATTTGAAGGGATATATAGGTTATGCTATCTATGGGTTCTTTGACTTCAGGTTTGGGGTTCATTGAGGCTTCATCCCAAGAGGGTGCAACAGAACGCTGCAGGTTCTAAAAGACAGTGCATAGATGCACTCCTGAATTCTGTGGAATTTGGCAAGGACATGCTAGGAGGGCGCACCAGCTGAAGTCATTGGCTCAAGGAGAAACCTCAAGGTTGTTGAACACCTTGGAGGAGGGACTATGTAGAGGAGGACACAACAGAAGACAGAATCACTGAGGGATTATGTAGAGCTCTGCCAAGAGGGCATTGAGTAGGTGCAAATAGTGCATAGGAGAACTCTATTGTGAGTTCAAAGGGAAACCAGAATCACTGAGGATTCTGTAGAAGCTCTACCAGGAGGGTATTGAGCAGGTGCATAGAAGGCACAAAGAAGACAAAATTTCTGAGAATTTTGTAAGGCTCTGCCGAGAGGGCATCGAGAGAATGCACATAACACAATAGGAGAAGAACTCTATTTCCTGTTCATTGAGAAGACATAATCATTGAGGATTCTGGAAAATCTGCCAGGTGGCCATTGAGTTGTTGTAGGAGGGCACAGAAAGAACTCTTTTCTGAGTTCAGAGAGAAGAGAAGTGTTAAGGGAGGACCTTCACAGGGTTACTGAACACCCTACAGGCTCAACAAGGAGTGCTTGATCAGGAAGTTGCCAGAGAGAATTTCCATCCTTTCAAGGAGAGAAAGGGATAGAGGACGAAGAATTGTGCAAGGAATGCACCAGGCCGACACTTGAGTGAAGCGTTGAGAGACAGTCATCTGAAGGCTTGTCAAGGGCAGGAGCAGGGCATGGAAAAGCTCAGGATAGATAACACCTTTGCATGCAGAGACTTTGGAAGGAGTGTAGAGGCCGATAACGTGTTCGAGGTTCAGCATTGACAAAGCTCAAGAGGAAAAACACCTTTGTGTGCAGAGCAATAGTTGCAAGGAGTGCAGAAGTCGAGGAAACCTTTCAAGGGTTCATAGTCCCGAAGATCAGGAGGAGGAGCATCCCAAGAACGTAGGCGAGACCAAGGTTGCAGGCTCGCAAGAGGAAGCAAAAGTTGAGACCTTTGATACTTTATAAATATTCCAAGGAGAAGGAAGGAGAAAAAGCTTAGGAGGGAGAAATAATAGGAGTTGGATTGGCACTAGGAGGAAAGATCTGGACTATTGAAATCTATGTCCAGACAATAGGAGGAGGTCGCACAGGAGAGCACCTGAAACGAAAAGTGGAGACACTTTAGGGAGAAGTGTCGAGTTGCCATGAGCCATTGGATCCAGAAAAGGTGTGTGAGTTTTAAACCTCATGACTGCAGAAGGAGGGTGCCAAGTCATTGGCCAGAATTCCCTAGGAAGTTGCACATAAGAGTAGTGGCGGGCGGTCATAATTCTCTGTGGAGAACTCGTGAAATCATGAGGACTGTAGGATTAAAGGAAGATGTAAGGTGGTTAGAGTCCAATGAAACCTATCACCTCAGGATCCAAGATCAACATGAGCCGTCGATTGTGCTTTGTGTAAGCCATTATATCATATTGTGGATTTGGGGTTTGCGAGTTTGGAGAAGGTAGACCAAGCTCTTGATTTCACGAAGCTCCGAGTAAGTGAGGAGCAGAGATAGTCGTTGGATACAGGTCACATGAAAACTGTTGGATCAGAACCTTCGCTATATTGCGTATCAGGGGTTCATAGGTTGTGGTAATTTCTTTTTGACTTCAGAAGTTGTGAAGTGCCGAGGGCTGAGGTCTCAGGCAAACACGTGGTGCATCCATCAAGTGGGGACCACATGGTTGACAAGTGGACAATCATCACCTGGAAGAGAGTCAATAGCCTGTTGACTTCTCTCTCTTTGGGTTCTCGTAAGAAAGGAGCACAAAGGTTCAACAAACCAATTCACGAAGTGGTGAGTTACGAGAAGTGCTGAAGGAGTCAAGTATTCTTGGACTTTCGCATCTCATAGTTTCATAAAATAAGGGCCTGGAGGTTCAACCCTTCAACTTGTGAACTTGGGATTTGCGAGTGAGGTTAGTGCTTAGCTCTAGACGGCGGTTACGCATGGAGGGTGGATTCAAGGAGGAGCCATATCCCATCGCATCTCGGGTATCAGGAGTTTAGAATAGGGGAGTCAAGGTTCTTCGACCCACAAAATCGTGAGTGGCGAGTCATGAGAGGTGCTTATGTTAAGGCCTTGGTCAAAGCATTGTGGTTTCTTGGAGCTCGCGCCTAGTGCTCATTCGCACAGATGAGGTTTATGAAGAACCAGTGGAATGAATTCTGAAGGTTCCAGCAGGGAACTAAAGGAGCGCTTCAGCTCGGGTGAAAAGAGAACGATCCTAAGACCGGGAGGTTGAGAAGAGCATGCTGAGGTAGGGGGTGCTGCTCCAGAGTGGTATCAGAGCCACTTTATATTTGTATATTGCAGACAGAAGGAGGCGAAGGAAGAGAATACTCTGATACACATCAGTTTGGTATTAGAGGAAGACAAAGTGGTGATTGCTCGCAGGTACGTAGTAGTCAAGAAGACAGTCGGGAGGACTGTAGGGGATGCTGGAAGCACTGAGGGTTGCAGAGTGATAGCAACAGGTTTTCTAGGAGGGAAGACATAAGGCAGGAAAATGGCTATTGAAGGTCATAGATGCGATGGAAAGAAGATCCATCAGCAGCCAAGCAAAGCTGAGATGGATAAAGAGCTCATCGAGATCCGAGCGAGGATGGAGGAACTTGCACTATAGATGTAGTAGGATGCAAGATCATATTGGGTGTATGACTGACCCATGCAAACAAAGGTAATATGGCCAGTCAGGGAGATGTTGTCCAGAAGACAGTGGAGTTTGTTGAAAATGTGGTTGAGGTATGCTGAAAGCCTCATAGATGAAGAGGAGATGGTTCAGGTGTGTGAACCATAGGCTGGGAGAAATCTCAGTGATGAGGATGAATTGAAATCACTGGAAGATATCAGAGACTTCCAAGAGGGTAGAACTGAAATTTCCAATTGCCAGGAGGGAAATGAGATGATATCGTTGCGGAATCTCATAGACTGTAAGGAGGACAGCAGGAAAATTACATGTTTCCAAGAGGGAAATGAGGTGAGATCGCTGCGGGGTCTCATAGACTGCCAAGAGGGCATGACTGAAAATTCAAATTTCCAGTTGGGCAATAAGATGAGATCTGAGGATCTCATAGATTTCCAAGGGGGTAGCAGAGAAATCCCATATTTTCAAGAGGGAAAGGGAGAGAAGATGAGCTCATATCTGAATTCATATCAACAAGGACAGATGACATAGGAGAAGGATCAGAAGGACATTTTGATCATTGGAGGAATTCAAATATTCCTGCCAGGTAGCCCAGTTGAGGCAAGAGTTTGTGTTGTCGATGTAGCAATAATAGAAAGACACCTAGCAAAGACTGTCAAAGAAGAGGAAGAGTTGGAGAAGATATCAAAAGCTACCCAAGTAGAATAAGGAAATGATCATTCCGGTGAATGGCTCAAATGTTTCAGCCAAGAAGCTGAAATAGAGATGACTGCAGCATTGGATCTTGCAGCAGTAGAAGAAGAAGAAGCAGATAGCATGAGCTTTGCTGATCTGTGTGAGAAGATTGAAGCCCTGGAGAGAAGGTTGATAGTGCAGAGAATGCACATCCAACAGATGAAGTTGGAAGCAGATGCAAGAGGAGAATACCAGCCCAGGGAGCAGCTGGGATAGGTTGGACTTGAGCCAACATAAAGAGAGATGGCAGCAACAACACTGTCATAGGGAGAAGTTGAGCAATAGATTAGTAATGAGATTGCGGAATTGGAATCTGCCACAGAGTGGCAAGTCAAGGCCACGAGGGATGGAGAAGATGGCATGGGAGATCATGATGATCTACCCATTTGCAGAGAAGAAATGTAGTCGAGGAGAACGTAAGAACAGAGCTATCCACAAGAGCAGTTGTATGAGGAGATTGAGAAGATATGAAAGTTGATGATCAGATCAGCAGAGACTACCAGCGATGGGAAGCTAAGAAAAAGGGAGACAATAGCATCAACAGAGCAACAACAGTAGCAATAGCAGCAGAGCAATGGAGCAAATGAATAGCTCCTGAGGTCTGTTTGGGATCCAGGTGGATTTCGACAGCTATGCTGGGGAGCTTATGAGCAGGAGCTCATGAATTTTTCATAGCAAAGGAGTATGATGCAGAAGCATCACTCCCAAGCCAACCATGCACTAGCCAACTAGCCCACTCAACACATTCAAAGCGCACATTCAAGGAAGAGAGGCACCAGTCCTCTCACATTTTGAATTTGATTTCAATGTAATTAATGTATGTAAGGCCGTGGAGCCATAGAGCCATGCCTTTGAGCAGGCGTTAGTTATGAGTAGCCTTAAATGTTTGTAAGGATGAATCTAGCTCTGATCTGGACTCGATAGCCCAGTCAATGTAATTCAATGTAATTGAATAGAGTTGGTAGCTTGGAGGGAAGAGCTCGAAGAGCCCCCTCATGTAAAAGATCTTTCGATCTTGTTTTGAGTAAGAGGGGAGATATAGGAGAGCTCTGCGAGAGTTAGAGAAGGGGAGAGAAGGAGCTGAGACTCTATGAAATCCTGAGCTCAAGAACACCTTGTAAAGGAGGCACTTCATATTAATATAAAGAGAAGATTTCCTGCATGAGTTCTGTGTGTCTTTATGTGTTTATGAATGTCTTTGTGCGTTCTTTATATTTTGTAGATGTGCATTTGTAGGGACAGATAGGTTTTTCTATCTGTGGGTTCTTTGACTTTAGGTTTGAGGTTCTTTGAGGCTTCATTCCAAGAGGGTGTGACAGAATGCCATGGGTTCTGAAAGCCAGTGCATAGATGCACTCCTAAATTCTGTGGAATTTGGCAAGGACGTGATAGGAGGGCACACCAACTGAAGTCATTGGCTCAAGGAGAAACCTCAATGATGTTGAACACCTTGGAGGAGGGACTGTGCAGAGGAGGACATAGCAGAAGATAGAATCACTGAGGGATTCTATAGAGCTCTGCTAGGAGGGCATTGAGCAAGTGCAGATAGTGCATAGGAGAACTCTACTGTGAGTTCAAAGGGAAACCAGAATCACTGAGGATTCTGTAGAAGCTCTGCCAAGAGGGTATTGAGCAGGTGCATAGAAGGCACAGGGAAGATAAAATTTCTGATAATTTTGTAAGGCTCTACCGAGTGGGCATTGAGCGAAAGCATGGGATGCATTAGGAGAAGAACTCTATTTCGATTTCATTGAGAAGACAGAATCACTGAGGATTCTGGAAACTCTGCCAGGTGGGCATTGATTTGGTGGAGGAGGGAATAGAAAGAACTCTTGTCTTAGTTCAGAGAGAAGAGAAGTGTCAAGGGAGGACCTTCACAGGGTTACTGAACACCCTGCAGGCTCAACAAGTAGTGCTTGAGCAGGAAGTTGCTAGAGGGAATTTCCATCCTTTCAAGGAGAGAAAGGGACAGAAGACAAAGACCTGTGCAAGGAATGCACCAAGCCGACACTTGAGTGAAGCGTTGAGAGACAACCATCTGAAGGCTTGTCAACCGCAAGAGCAGGGCATGGAAAAGCTCAGGATAGATAACACCTTTGCGTGTAGAGACTCTGCAAGGAGTGAAAAGATCGATAACCTCTTCAAGGTTCAACATTGACAAAGCTCAGGAGGAACAACACCTTTGTGTGCAGAGTGATAGCTGTAAGGAGTGTAGAAGTCAGGGAAGCCTTTCAAGGTTTCACAGTCCTGAAGCTTAGGAGGAGGAGTGTCCCAAGAATGCAGGCAAGACCAAGGTTACAGGCTTGCAAGAGGAAGCAAAGGCCGAGACCTTTGATACTTTAGAAATCTTCCAAGCAGAAGGAAGGAGCAGAAGCTCAGGAGGGAGCAAGAGTAGCTGTTGGATTGGCACTGGGAGGAAAGATCTAGACCATTGAAATATACATCTAGACAACAAGAGGAGGTCACGCAGGAGAGCAGCTAAAACGCATGGTGGAGACACTTCGGGGAGAAGTGTCAAGTTGTCATGAGCCATCAGATCCAGAAAAGGTGTGCGAGGTTTAAACCTCGTGACTGCAGATGGAGGGTGCCAAGACATTGGCCAGAAAAGTCCCTGGGAAGCCGCACATAAGAGTAGAGGCGGGTGGTCAGAATTCTATGTGGAGAACTCACAAAATTGCAAGGACTGTAGGATCAAAGGAAGATGCAAGGTGGTTAGAGGCCGGTGAAACCTATCACCTCAGGATCCAAGATCAACATGAGCCGTTGATCATTTTTTTTGTAAGTCATTGGATCATATCGTAGATTCGAAGTTCAGGAGTTTGGAGAAGGCAAACAAAAATCTTGATTTCACGAAGCTCGGAGTAAGTGAGGAGCAGAGACAGTTGTTGGATCTAGGTCATGTGAATACCATTGGATCAGAACCTTCGCTATATTGCATATCAGGGGTTTGGAGGTTGTGGTAATTTCTTTTCGACTGCAGAAGTCGTGAAGTGCCGAGGGCCAAGGTCTCAGGTGAACACGTGGCACATCCATCAAGTGGAGACCGCGTGGTTGACAGGTGGACACTCATCGCCTTGAAGAGAGTCAACAACCTGTTGACTTCTCATGCTTCAGGTTCTCATAAGAAAGGAGCACAAAGGTTCAACAAACCAAGTCCTGAAGTGGCAAGTCACGAGAAGTGTTGAAGGAGTCAAGTCTTCTTGGACTTTCGCATCTCGGAGTTTCGTAAAATAAGGGCCCAGAGGTTCAACCCTTCAACTTGCGAACTTGCGAGTTGCAAGTGAGGTTAGTGATTAGCTCTAGCCGGTAGTTATGCATGGAGGGTGGATTCAAGGAGGAGCCATATCCCATCACATCTTAGGTATCGTGAGTTTTTAATAGGGGAGTCAAGGGTCTTTGACCCACGAAATCGCGAGTGGCGAGTCGCAAGAGGCGCTTATTTTAAGGCCTTGGTCAAAGTACTATGGTCGCTTGCAAGGAAGAGCTCATGTCTAGTGCTCGTTCACACAGGTGAGGTTTCCGAAGGACTAGTGGAACAAATTCTGAAGGTTCCAGTAGGGAACTAAAGGAGCACTTTGACTCAAGTGAAAAGAGAACGGTCCTAAGATCAATAGGTCGAGCAGAGCCTGCTGAGGTAGGGGGTGCTACTCCATAGTGGTATCAGAGCTACTTTTTGTTTGTATATTGCAGACAGAAGGAGGCAGAGGAAGTGAATACTCTGATACACATCAGTTTGGTATCAGAGGAAGGCAAAGTATTGAGACTCTGTGGTGATTGCTCACAGGTACGTAGCAGTCAAGAAGATAGTTGGGAGGAATGTAGGGGATTCTTGAAGCACTTAAGGTTGCAGAGTGATAGCAACAGGTTTGCTAGGAGGATAGACATAAGGGAAGAAAATGGCTACTAAAGGCCATAGACACGATGGAAAGAAGATCCATCAGTAGCCAAGCAACACTGAGATGGATAAAGAGCTCACTGAGATCAGAGTGAGGATGGAGGAACTTGCACTGCAGATGCAATATCACATTGGGTGTATGAATGGCCCATAAAAACAAAGGTAAAATGTCCAGTTAGGGAGATGTTGGCCATAAGACAACGGAGGCTGTTGAAAATGTGGTTGAGGAATGCTAAAATCCTCAGAGATGAAGAGGAGATGGCTCAGGTGTGTGAACCATAGGCTGGGAGAAATATTAGTGATGAGGATGAACTAAGATCACTGGAAAATCTCAGAGAATACTAAGAGGGAAGAACAAAAATTTCCAATTGCCAGAAGGGCAATGAGGTGAGATCATTGCAGGATCTCATAGACTGTGAGGAGGACAACACGGAAATTTCATGTTGCCAAGAGGGAAATAAGGTGAGATGACTGTGGGTTTGTGAAGTTTGTTACATAGGAAAAAGTTTTCCTAAGGACCACATGCGAAGTTGTGAGGAGGCCTGGAGAAACATCCCTAAATAATAGTGGGTGTATAAGTTCATTAACACCTTGGATACTACGCCTATCAACTGGTATCTTCATGGAGAACTGCGCCTCATCACTACAGACTGGTATGGAATGACTCAAAAATTTATAGCTACCTTCTTACTTGAAATCGAGTACCTTACATTAGATCAGGCTTTACAAATTGTAAGACAAAAGGTCTTTGAGGAGGAACCTAACCTCCCTTTTACCCCAGAAAGAGATGAATGGAATGCGCCTCTTCAGCAGTTACAGGATTGCTACAATATTAATGCTGATGAGAATGATGACCCTAGGGATGTAAACATTGCAGAAACTAAAGGTCACAAAGACATAGAAGGGCCTGGGATTGAATTACCCTTTGTTGGATAGCCTATCAAAATTAAGAAAGTTAATATTGGAATAGAGAAAACACCTAAATTAGCAAATGTGGGAGACTATTGGGATGATTCCACTATTAGTAAGATCACAAAGCCACTACATGAATAACAGGACTTGTTTCCATACAATTTCACTGATATGAAGGGCATTAAACGACCCATGGGAGAAATGAATATCCCTCTAAGACTATATGCAAGACCTATCAAGCAGAGACCTTACATACTAAATCCCAAATATAAGCAGAAAGTTAGGATTGAATTGGATAGAATGATGGAAGTAGGAATCATAGAACCTATTGAAGAATCTGAATGGATTATCCCTATGGTGGTCCAGGATAAGAATATAGGAGAAATCAGAATATGTGTAGATATAAGAATTTGAACGATGCATGTCTACATGATCCATTCCCTACACCCTTTACCGATGAAGTTCTAGATAATGTAGGAGGACAGGAGGTATACTCATTCATAGATGGATTCTTAGTTTATCACCAGATCAGGATTTCTTAGGAAGATCAACATAAGACCACATTTGCAATAGAATGGGGTTATTTTTAGTACATAGTGATGCCCTTTGGCTTGAAGAATGCACCATCCATATTTTCCAAGGTGGTGGTCAAAGCATTTAAGGACTTTCTACACAACTTATTGGAAGATTATTTTGATTATTGGACTGTTTTTATACTAATGAAAGACCACATTGAATGTTTGATATTGATGTTAGATAAGTGTAGTCAATGTCAGATTTCCCTAAATTTGAAAAAGTGTATTTTCTTTTACGCTTGCGAGTGCTGCTTGGGCACATTGTGTGTAAGAATGGATTGTTGCTGGATCCTTCCAATATTGCCATCATTGTTGATCTACCTCCTCCCACTTCAGCTAGGTGGTTGAAAACTACATTGGGGCACATTGAATAGTACATAAATTTCACTAAAGGTTATGCATAGATAACAAAAACTATGGAGAAGTTATTAAAGAAAGATAGTAAGTTCTAATGGACAAAAGAATGCCAACAGAGCTTCGACACACTCAAACAAAAAATGGTTACTGTGCCAATCTTGGGTTTTCCATATTGGAGTAATGAGTTCAATGTTCATGTTGATGCCTCATCCATTGCATTGGGATCAGTTTTAGCACAGCCGAGTTCAGGAGACATTGACCACCCCATAGCCTTTTCTAGTAGAAATCTCTCCATAGCTGAAAGGAACTACACTATGACTGAAAGAGAAGGCTTGGCTATGGTTTATGCGCTGCAGAAATTCAGACACTATTTGTTGGGAGGAAATTTTAAGATGTTCACTGATCATTCTGAATTAAAATACTTAGTCAACAAGTCATTGTTGGGGGGGAGAATATGCATATGGCTACTACTCTTCCAAGTGTATGATTTTGAAATTGTGGTCAAGACAGGAAGAATGAATAAAGGACTTGTCACTTGTATAGGTTGGAACATGGAGAGCAACCTACCAGTTTGGAGGACACACTACCAGATGCACAATTTCTAGGTATCAGGAAAGTTGATGATCACTTTGTCAAGAAAGTTCAGTTCATGTCCACAGGAATGACACCTCGCGAGTACACAACCATTCATAAGAAACAGTTGGTAGTCCATCCTACATATTTTGAACTCATAGCTAGATAGTTGTATAAGATGGGACTAGATGAGATCTTGAAGAGATGCATTATGGAGGCAGAAAGGAAATTAATTCTTGTAGAAGTGCATGAAGGCATCGCAGGAGGACATTATGCAGGGAAAGCAACAACACAAAAGATTCTCAGAGATGGCCTTTGGTAGCCTACTTTACATAAGGATGCTAGGAATACTACAGATCCTGCGATGTATGTCAAAGAGTAAGGAATTCTTTTAAAAGGGATGAGATGCCTTTAGCACCACAATTAACATTACAAGTATTCGAGAAATGGGCCATTGAATTTTTGGGACCTATTAACCCACTAAGAAGGCGCACATGAGATCAATACATTATCATTGCAAAAGAGTATTTAACTAGATGGGCAGAAGCAAGAGCAGTTAAAGACTGTAGTGCAGCTACAACTGCGATTTCATCTTTGAGGATATTATCACTAGATTTGGATGCCTGAAGATCCTCATGAGTGATCAAGGCACACACTTCATAAACAAAACTATTGAAGCCTTGACTCATGAATTTGAATTTCACCATCAGAAGATTACTCCATACCACCCACAGGTGAATGGTACAGTTGAATCTTTCAATAAGATCTTGGAGACCGTGCTAACTAAGATTTACAGTATTAATAGAGATGACTGGGATTTAAGAATTCTAGCAGTATTGTGGGCCTACAAAACTACTTGAAAGAAGTTAAAAACAAAGACCCCATTTAAGTTGGTATATTATTGTGCAGTTGTTGGAACTGGAAGAAGAAAGGTTTATTGCAAGATTTCATCAGCAGGTAAAGAAAGAAAGAGAAACAACTTACCATGAAAGACACATCAAGAGAAAGGCATTCAAGAAAGGATATTTTGTACTTTTATATGATAGCAAGTTCATGAAGCATCCAGAGAAGTTCAGAACACATTGGATAGGGCCATTTGAAGTTTCCTATGTTATAGAAGGAAGAGTTTTGCAATTGAAGAACCTTAATGGAGAATGGAAAGAAGGTTTGGTAAATGGGAGCCGGTTGAAATTGTATTATGACAACCAGATGCCTCACAGATCTCAGTAAAAGAACAAGGAATAAGTTTCTAGGTACCAGGTGCAATTGAAACTGGGTACCAGACACAGAAAAGATAGCTTGCACACAATAGGGAGGGATAGAGCAGAAAGAATAGGCTGCTCCATGCAGTCTGTAGTCGAAGTAAAACAGAAGGTTCAATCTTGCAGTGACTTGGGACGAGTCACATGTGAGTGTTGAAGGCATGTTGGCCCTTGGTTATGTAAGGAAGTGAATATTAAGGAAGAAAGGTGAAGTATGAACTACGCGGAAGGAACATAAACCGAGGAGGGGTCGAAGTGGGAAAAGAATCAGAAAAGAAGGAGAAAAGAAAGGACAAGCTAGTCATTGGAAGACAAGATGGAGGAGGACAAAGCAAAAAAGAAGATGGATCGTGGACAACTCAACAAGAGAAAGAAGACATCAACAAGTGCTTTGGAGCATCTCACGAAAAAGAAGGAAATACAGGCTGGTGAAGCCCTGAAAATGCAGGTCAAGTGGACCTAGGGTTTTGACACCTATACTTTTCTATGTAATGTATATATAAAGGTATAGAAGAATTGGGATGGTTAGTTCTAGGTAGGATCTTTGATACTACGATTCTTATTATTCATTTTTGAGTATTTTTGTAGAGAATAGTGTTGAGACTGTATTGTGAGATCTTCATCTAGGTGCGAAGATCAACCCTACAGCTGGGTGCACAGGGAGGGATGAGAGAATGAGAGAGAGATCTGCAAGCTAAGTGTGTATATAGAGTTGTATGTTGTCATATAATATATCAAGAAAAACAGTTATGTGGACATAGCCCTAGGGAGAGGTTGAACCACGTATATCTTGTTGTTCTTTGTGATTGATGTTGTGTTATTTTCCATATTTTATACTGTTATTGCATTATTGTGTTAGATATGAGATATAACTTGCAAAGTAGGCTTAAGTGAGATAAATAATAACTACATTGTTGTGTGTTGTTGTCCTGGATCCACTTTGCATTTCCTCTAGTTGTAAACACCTGTGTCCTGTAACCCCCTATTGCTACTTCAGGTGAGACTGCATATACTTCGCAGGTGCTACCGAAAAGGCCAGTAGTTAGGGTTTGTTGGTGAATTATAAGAGTTGAACCCTAGGTATGCCCCTATCCCAATAGGCCTAAAGAAATATCCAAGGCAGTGGTATTTGAAGTTTGACAAGTTTATGACAGAACAAGGTTATAGTAGATGTCATTCTGATCACTGTGTTTATTTTAAAAGGATAGAAAAGGGAAGCTATATTATCTTGATATTGTATGTAGATGACATGCTTGTTGCGAGGTCTAATATGCAAGATATAAATGTGCTCAAGAATAAATTATCTAATTCATTCGCGATGAAGGATTCAGGTGTTGCAAAGAAAATCCTTGGTATGAGAATAACAAGAGACAGGAAAAATTGTAAATTGACATTGTCTCAGGGTGAGTACATAGAGAATGTGTTGGAGAGGTTTATAATACAGCATGAAAAACCAATTAGTACTCCTTTGGCCATCCATTTCAAATTAAATAAGGAAATGTGTCCCAAGACATGGGAGGAGTTAAAATACATGTCCAGGGTCCCTTATTCATCATCAATGTGCAGCTTGATGTATGTGATGGTTTTCACAAGACCAGATATTGCACATGCATTGGAAGTTGTGAGTAGGTGTATGAACAATCCAAGTAAAGAACATTGGGAGGAAGTAAAGTGGATTCCTAGGTATTTGATAGGTACTTCTACTCATGCATTATGTTTTGGAGGTTCATACACTATTCTATAGGGATATGTTGATTCATATATGGCATGTAATAAATATATAAGGAGGAGAACCACAAGGTATGTTTTTACTGTAGGTGGAACAACAACAAGTTGGACTTCAAAACTGAAAAAGGTTGTTGCACTTTCAACAACAGAGGAAAAGTATGGTGTTGCTACAGAGGCTAGTAAAGATATGATTTAGTTATATAGGTTTATGGAGGAATTGGGAAAGAAGCAAGAGAATTGAAAGTTGTACTATGACAACACATTTTCCATTCATATTGCAAAGAAATCATCCTTACAATTGAATAATAAGAATATATAGCTCAGGTACTATTTCATACAATATGTATTGGAAGATGGACATTTGAAGTTGGAAAAGATACATATTATCCAGAATCCTACAGATATGTTAACAAAGATAATAACCAGGGAGAAATTGAGTTCCTTCTCAGTTTCAGTTGGTCTTCAAGAATGAAGGTGAAGATGATAAATTTTCTGGGTCCAAGGTGGAGTATAGTACAACAAGTGCAACAGTAGTGGAGTTGTTGTGATCAGTCTCCAAGTGGGAGATTGTTGGTTGTGGAGAATGATTATCTTCCTATTTCATAGGTCTTTGTTTTCACTCGTGTTTATACCCCATGAATACTATACACCCCTCCACGTGGGTGATTGCAGGGAGGGATTCCCCCCCTTTCGGGGTATGGGGGAAAGCAGGCCCCCGAAGGAAAAACTACCTTGTAAATGTATATTGTAATTTCATAGTAAATATGGACCGTTCATTATAAGGTCACAAATTTGATGGTATAAGTTATGTTAAGGTTTTTTTTCCTATAAGGAAACCCTCTTATACGAGGTAATTGTATTGTGGTTGTGTATCATTGTCAGTACTGTATTTTGAGAGAGGATATTCTGAAAGAAAGAAGAGGAAGTTACATTGGGTGTGCTATAGGTTGTATCCTTTCATTTGTTGGATAATAAAAAGGAAGGACTTGGAAAATTATCTGGTGAACGTATCCCACACCAGGTGAACCATGTATATCTGTGTCTCTATTTTATTGTGTATCTTCTTCATTTTATTTCCTCATTTTTATTTATTTTTATTGTTGTTACGATGAAAATCACTCTATGGAATGGGGTAAACCACAACAAACAGAATGATTGCAAAAATCAACTCTAATCCCAAGTATTCTATATAAATGTAAATTATATCAAGACAAGATAAATATCCTACCTCGTCCGGGCATTCAATGAAGACCATCGTTGAGCACAAAAATCAAAGATTTATACCTACAACTTGTCCTCAACAACCAAGATACACAAGCATATGGTGATAATATATAAATTTTGCACAAACAATAGCATAATCGATTAACATTCATAACAAATATGCCCATGGAATAACAATTCAAATATTTTCAAGATATCAACTGGATGAGAAAATAATATTTCTATTAAAATATGATCAATGAAAGTATACAAGTGACAAAATTCCATGCCGACACGTCTCAGAATCGAGAAACTAAGTCCCTTCCAACTGGGCCTCCACCACTTCAATCCTCCACCAAAGGAAATCTCATATAAGAGAGACAATGAGGTTCTCAATCAAAGAGGGAAGAGCTTGGGGGTTGAACAATGTGTTCAGACTTTAAAGGACAAAGAGATGCAGAATCAATGTGAAGTGAAACTTTCTCTAGAGTATATTTGCTCTCAAAATTTGAATTCTCTCTTCTTCCATGGTTTGGATATGACCCATTTTATAGCCTTCAAATGGAACTAAAGGGATGATTAATAACATTTATAGTATATGGAAGGTCAAGAATCATGGATCTCCTGACGTGACATGGAAACTAGACACACTATTTAATTTTGAGCACCAAACTTGATGTACGCGGGATGTAGAGGATCAACCTACGTATACGCATGTTATATAACTGATAGGGCACATATATGTGGAAAAATATTATTTTTTATCTTTGGTATGTGTAAAAGGGGACTTCAAGTCTGCATAGGGAAATGGAAAGGACTTCTAAGCAAGTTGCATGGGATGAGGAAAAATATTTCTATAACATATGCCCTCTAATGTGCGAGGACATAGAAGTATCTGCGATGGCCAAAATACATTATAATTCCCAGAAGTGGACTAATGGAGACTCATATGGAAGAACTAGTTTCTCATGAGAATATTACAATCCATAATGACTTTTTACACATGGCTTCCAATTTGAATTACACTGCAGATCCATGTTGAAATATACCAATTAGTTGTTCATGGTCGTGAATAGGAAATACAAAGTAGATGCTTGCCATAGGATGTCATAGTAACAAACAAGGCCCAGTGAAAACTAGTCTCAAAATCAATTTGAAGATATCTGTATGAAATGGAGTACAATATGATCTCCCGTGATCATTGAAGTCATATAGGTATTGGTCCAATGAATGATAGAAAAAGATCAAGAAATCTGTGACTATAAACTGATGTCTTCAAGTATTCTACAGGATCCGCAAAGGTGCAAGTCTACATCATGTGAATAGAGGAATTGAGGTCGAACACAATGAGAGTTCGTTTGATTACCAGTAATTAATGTATACCGTTAACAAATGTGAGACAACCTACAAATAATGAAAGTAGGTATCAAGGCTCCCAGTACATTCTTACAAGTGTGAATAAAGGTGTTGAGTTCGAACACTTGAAGAATCCATTGATCAAGAGACATTGATCTATTCCCAACTATCGATGGCGAGAGAACCTACCACTGATGACTACAAGCCTCTAGGTAATGATAAGACTCCAGGCCTCATTTCCAGAATAGATGAGTTGAATTTGATGCAAGGAGACTCGTTGAAAGGAGAGAATTAAGGAATCTCGCATGCACCTGATGCAAGTAGTGCACGAAAAATACCCTATGAATGGAATCTGATAAGGAAAAATGTCAACAAAGGTGAGGAAACCACCAATAAGGCTAATGGCATCCAAGACACTACAAGAATCCCAATGTGTGAATATATTTCTTTTCTTCGAAGATAAGGGAAACCCCCCATTCAGTGACCAAAGAGGAGATGTCGACTGTTGGGTTCAAGGTTGCCTACCCATAATGAAAGTAGGACCAGGGTGCATAGTAGGACTACAACTTTATGTAACTCTGAGACACACTAAGGGTATGGTTGACATGAAAATTCAAGAGTTCTGAGAAATGGTTGACACAGGATTATAGAAATCCTTTGAACAAGAGCACGAGACATATGGAGGACTCTAGAAGAATAGACTTGATAATGAAACTTTGTGATGCATGAGGGACCAATCAAACTCTCCATAGGGACTAGAAGAGTAACCAGTTGGAGGAGTAAACTATAAGTAATGATTTCATCTTCCTAAGTTCATTCTAAACCAAAAAATTGGATGATAAGTGGACTCAAAAGTTTTTTCTCTATTCAAAGGCGACATGATTTCTACCAATATGAGATAATATTATTTTCCTGCCCGTATTTTTTTGTTTTTTCATAAGCAAATGAATGTTATGATACATTGAAGGAAACGAGGGTCGCGAGTAAGAAACTAGTTCCAATAGTGGAACATACCTATTCTCAATGCAAGGAGGTTCATGCAGGATGTAGACAGTCAGGGGAATGTGTCCTCTTAGGGAACATGGTGTCAAGCTGTAAAGGATATAAACAAGGCTATGCTTGGTTGGTGATGCAAATTGATGAGGTAATGGGATTGTAACGAGAAATTGGGAACTAAAAATAGGATCAATACTGTAAGAAGGATAATGGAATGCAATTACAACTTAACTCCAAAGAATTTCCTTTTTCATAAATTTAGTCCCCTAGGCCTGAAAAAGTATAAAACAATATTGAGGAAAACTCCTCTAGCCACTAGTGACTAGAGTATTCCTTTTTCAAAATTAGTCTACTTTGTCTGAAAAAGGGTTAAAATTACACCAAATAGACATCCTTTCAAACCCATTTAACAAGTGTGAAAGAGACAAGTTCAATCAAAAATATCTTCACTTTTCAATAGAGTCGGAAAAGACCTTAACTAAGACTCGGTGGAAGTCCCATAGGTATAGGTTTAATGCTTCTGAGTAAGAATATGAGGTTCGAATGCAAAGTCATTGATATAGAATATATTTGCAAAATAAAATGAAGACATATTATTATCAATATATTCTTAAGACAAAATAGCAAATATACAGTAAATCTGATTTCTGTTCAATAAGAAAATAATTTGAAACTGTAAAATGCAGTGAAAACAAGCTTGCTAGAATGGTGGCGGCTTATCTTTGAGAAGAGATGTGACGGTTGTGCTCATTCGCAAGAAGATGATTACACTTAGTCTCTGAAGAAAATTTTAAAATAAATAGGAATGTTAAAAACCCTAGACATCCAAAAAACCTAACCCTAGGAGATGAAGCGCCAAAAGTCATGTGGGCCCCATTAGGGTAAGTTAGTACATCAACTTACCGAGGTCGTAAATTTTGCATACAATCTCCATTTTAGGCACATGGTATCCTGTTGGAAAGATATATCCGAGGAATACACATTTTGACTATGGATAGCCCTAAAAAACGTTGTTTAGGGCCTCAAAATGGCCCCGCAAGTCAAAGACTTGAAAACTAGGGAAAAAACTGCCAAACTGGAAAATTGTCAAAATGAGCTAATTGGAATAAGTGGGAGGCCACTAACATCCATATGGATAAATTATCCCCCCTTAGGAAGAAATGGTCTCCATTTCTTTGATTTCCCCCATCAAATGAGGAAATTTCTGCTAAATTTGGCCCCAGGTGAGCCACTTGCCTTGGTGCAAGAGTTGCCCTGCTTTGACAACTCGATAAAGTTGGATCCTTTGCTAGCGAGTGCCCTTAATTTGTTTGTTCACAATATGATCACTGGATACCTTTTGTATGCATTTTGGGTTGAGATTTGTTGGTTTCAGTTGTTTTTCTATCTTTGAGGTGTCCAATAATGGTGGGAAATATAGTCGAAGGATATCCACGTTGAATATTGGGTGAAAGCCAAGGAAATGAGGAATGTTGAGCTTGAAAGCATTATCACACACATCCTTGGCATGGATGATTTTAGGATCTAAATTTCTATCATGGGATAATTTTCCATAGTTTTTCCAAAAACTAGATTCGCTAGTTTAAAAATGATTCGCCCAAATTCTATAGGATAAAATTATTTTACCTTAAAAATCGCCAAAATTTTATAAAAACTATATAAAATCCTTAGAAATTTGAATATTTTTACAAAAATATTGCCAGACTTTTATAGTTGGCATATGAAGGATAAGTAAGATTCGCCAAGGTTTCTACATTGTAAAATAAATTTCCATCCTTGGTGATGGTGTACGACTCATAATATAGTGGGTGAAGCATCCGATGGGGTCCAGTAAGGTGCTCTTTCTGCAAGTGCAACCAAACTTTGTTGCCCACCTGAAACTTATGTGGCATTCGGTGTTGATCATGACATTGCTTGTACTTGTAATTGGACTTATGTAGGATATCTTGAACCTATTGGCAGATGTGTTGGATCCACTCAATGAACCATGTGGATTTTTAAACTTCATTTGGAGTAGGATATAAGTCAGTTGAGGTGACCACAAGCGGTAGTGAAACATCTATGGGACCCAATGGTTGGAATCGCAACCCCACCTGAAAGGGGTTGTGGTCAGATGAGATATGCAGGGGTCAATTGTAGCTATGTTGAACATATGGGAGACTCTCATCCCATGTGTGAGGGTTCTTGGAATTATACATGTGTAGGATATGCATGATCATTCGATTTACGACCTTGGTTTGGCCATCTATCTGGGGGTGGAAGGTCGTGGATTTGGTGAGCTTGGTGTCCAACAGTGACTAGAGGCTTGACCAGAATGTGCTGAGAAATTGAATTTCCCAATATGATACAATGGTTTGTGGGATTCCAAAATTTACCCACACTCGTTGAAAGAAGATCTTGGCAGTGGCCTCTGCGGTGATGCTCTTCTTGTAGGTGGCCAGAATCACCATCTTATAAAAGTGGTCCACAACCACAAAAACACATTCATTGGCCCACTTAGTGGATGGGAGACCCGACATGTACTCCATTGAGATGAATTCCCGTGGCTTGTCAAGTGTAGGAAGAGGGGTGTATAGGCCCTATTTCTTAGTGGCCAGTTTTCCAATTGTGCACGCAGTGAAAGACCTGATATACTTGTTGACCTCCTATCGAAGTTTTGTCAAGTAGAAATTTTTTTGCAACATTTCCACTCTCTTTTCAATACCGAAGTGTCCTACCACCGGACTGTAGTGGGCTTCCCAGATCATCTTCTCTTGCTCTTTTGATGGAACAAAAATATGGCCAAGATGACACAATGACCCATCCTGAAGAAGGAAATTAGTGACAACTGTGTTTGCACCCAACATTTGGTAGGTGGAGGAAAAGTCTGGTTCTGTCTCATAGAGTTGGGCCCATCCATAGGTCTCATGGCTGGAAGAGTCTAGCACTGTGGTGAGTGTCACGACTGGAGGTCTGCTGAGGAAATCAATGATGTGGTTAGTGCTTCTCTTTTTATACTTGATGTTGAGGTGGAATTTCTACAAGTACATGGACCACTTCTGATGGTACTCATTCTACAATTTTCCTTATGTCTACATCAACTGTAGTGCCTTATGATCAGTGTGGATGTTTGTCTCCTTCACAAGAATGTAATGTCTCCACTGGGGGTAGGCTTGCACAATGGAGTACGTTTATTTGTCATAATTAGGGTACTTATGTACATCAACTGATAGTGTGTCACTATGATAGGCCACGTGATGGTTGTGCTGAGTGAGAATGACACCCACAACATAGTCTAAAGCATTTGTCATGATCTCAAAGGGTTGTTGCAGGTTTAGTAGTGAAAGTACTGGGGCGAAGCATAGGCACTTCTTCAAATCATAGAATGCTTGTTGTTGGGACCGGAACCACACAAATTTCTCCTTACCACCACCCCTAGTTACTTGGTTGAGGGCCCATGCAATATGGGAGAATACCAACACAACTTGTGGTAGAAATTGGCAAGGCCTAAGAAGTTATAAAGTTTAGTGAGTGTGGTTGGGGATGGCCAGTCACAAATGAATTGGATTTTGGCTAGATCCACATGTACGCCATGTAGATCAATGATGTATCCTAGGTAATGAACCCTTTCCATGCCGAAGGAGAATTTTTCCAAGTTGGCATAGAGTTGGTGTTGTAATTGTTTTGCCCAAGTCTTGTTGTAAATGACAATGTCATCCAGATACACCACTAGAAATGTATTGGTGAATGGTCGCAGGATATCATCCATCATCCTCATGAAAGTGGATGGAGCATTTTTCAAACCAAAGGGCATGACCAAGCATTCAAAAATACATTCCTTTTACTTGAAGGAGGTCTTCCATACATATTCTTGTTCTATCGACACCCGATGGTAGCCAGACTTCAAATCAATATTACTAAACTATTTGTCCCCCATGAGTTGATCAAGGAGGTCATCGATTCAGGGAATAGGGTATCGATTTCTAACTGTGATTTTATTCAGGTCTCGATAATCAATGCAGAGTCGTCAGGTTCCATATTTCTTCTATACCAACACGATTAGGCTCCCTCAAGGTGATGAGATGGGACAGATGTTCTCCTTGTGGAGAAGTTCTTATATCTGCCACTTGATCTCTTCATTCTCTAACAAATAGTGGTGGTACACTAGCCCATTGGGTAGTTGTGTGTCGGGGGTCAGATCGTTGGGGTGTTTGAACTGAAAGTGCAGAGGTACCCTAGTAGGCGAGGATAATATATTTGATTATTGAATCACGACCTTATCCACTTGCTTCTGCTATGTGGAGAGGTCGACCATGGAGACCCTGGATGTGGCTACAATATTTCACTCATTCTGTGAGCAAATCATGAAGAAGATAAAATTCCCTGTATGAGAGATGACATTTATACATTTCTTGGAAGAGATAAGGGAAATAGAATTGGGTGGGCTACCTCAAGTATCCAGTTCAATTTATTGTTCAAATTAATAATAACATTGTGAGGCCTAGACTCATATACAACATGATGTTTCCATAAATATGGTTGGCCCAAAAGAACATTACAAAATTTGAGAGGGGAAACATCACACAATACCTCATCTTTGAATCACTTGATGTCATATGACAAGAGACATTGTTGGCTGACGCGAATGTCACTTCCTTGGTAGAGCCATCCGATGGTGTAGGGTTGTGAGTGTGGCATTGTCGGCAGGGTGAGTCACTTAACAACCTCTACTGAAATGAGGTTCTTCTGGATACCTCTATCAATGATAAAGTGCAATGGGGTGCCCTTCACCCACATATGTGAATGAAAAAGGAGCTCACCTTCCTCTGGCTCATCTAGTTCATCGGGATAGAGCTCAGTGGTATGAATGGTAGCACTGGGTTCTATGTTAATGATCTGTTTCCCCATTTAGAGTTATGACTCAGAGTCATAAACCACATCTAATTCAAAGGCTTTCACCTCAACCACCAACAACTTCTTCGAGTGACAATCAGTAGTGCTATGACAGGGGATCTTATGGAAGTCACACCACTTCTCAGTATATTTATTTGTCTTTCTGATGTCCTTCTTTGCTTGCATCATGTACTGGTTTTCCATAGGTTGTTTGTCTTTGGTCTGTAATTTTTTATGCGGGTTGGGGCTCTCCTTTCCTGTCTTTTTCTGGGAGGGCTTCCTAGGCCCAAATTTTCATGTATTTTGTTTGAGCTTTTTCTCGATTTTGATGGCATATCGGTAGGTCGTTGCCAATGATGAGATGTCCATAAAATCCATTTCATCCTAGATGTATCAATGTAGACTGTCGTGATACTTGAGCACCAGATGTCGCTCAGAATATTTGATAGCCATCTTGGTGTGCAAGGTATGGAAGATATTTGTGAACTTGGGCACCGCTTGGTCTCTTTCATGTCGTAGCATGGTCCATTTTTTGTGCAGATCATCATAACTTCCAATAGGGTAGTATTGTTTCTTAATAACATCCCTGAAGGAATACTAGGTGACTGCGACTATAAATAATGAGGGTTCCTCTGTTTCCTTTTTCTCGTAGAGATCTTCTCGCCAATATTTGACATCTGGGATGGCTTTGAGGAGCGTAAAGGTAATATTTTCTCTATTTGAGAAGTTATGGACAAAGAAATACCCTTCTAGAAGATTCAACCATTTTTCTCTTGCATCTATGTCTATCTGACCTTCAAATATAGGAATATAGATGTTGATTTGTACCTTGAAGAGGGAAACACCTCTGTTTGAGGAATATGCATCGCTTGTTGGTACTCATTGAAGAATTTGCACAAAAAATATTCATCATCTCGTTCCTATGTTGCATGAGGGATTCTTCGAGCAACATTTTGAAGGGATCTCCTATCTCGTCGTCTTTCTTTTCTTCTGCCATGAGAGGTCATTTGGGCATGCGAGAGCTTTTTTCCTAAAGAGAAACAATCTCAATACCCAATTCTTTGTACCTTGACCTCATTGGGGACATCCATTAAGAATGACAAGGAGAATACCGCTATGATACCACTAATCTAGAATATATTTGCAGAATGAAATGAATACAGATTATTATCAAAATATGCTTAAAACATAATAACATATATTTTTACGAGGAAAATATGTCCATGTCTAGGGTAAACCACAACATAAAAAAATGAATGCAGAAATTAACTCTATTCTCAAGTATGCTATATAAACAAATATGCTAGAAAGACAAGATAAAAGACCTACCTCATCCAGACATTCGATGAAGTCCACCATTGAGCACTTTCTCCAAAGAAATATACTTGCAACTAGTCCTCAACAACCAAGAAAAGAAAGCATATGGTGATAATATATGATGTTAGCACATTCAATAGCATAATCTATTAACATACATAACAAATACGCCCATAGAATAATAATTCAAATATTTGCAAGATATCAATTGGACGGGAAAAGTGTATTTCTATTAATATATGATCAACGAAAGGGAAAATGTTAGAGACTTTCGTGTCGGCACGGTTCAGAACTGAGAAACTAATTTTCTTCCAGTTGGGCCTCCACCACTTCAATCCTCAAGGGAAGAGCTTGGGGGTTGAAAATTGTGTTCAGACTTAAAGGACAAAGGGATGCAGACTCAATACAAAGTGAATAATTTCTCTAGAGTAACTTTTCTCTCAAAGTTGAATTATTTCTCCTCCTTTCCATAGCTCAAAATTGGCCCATTTATAGCCTTCAAATGGAACTGAAGGGCCAAGTCAGAATGTTTCCAATATATGGAAGGCCAATGATCATAGATCTCTTGTCGTGATATGGAAACTTGACACCATTTTTTATTTTTGGGCACAAATCCTGATGTACGTGGGATGTATTGGTGCAGCCTGCATATACACATGTTGTGTAGTAGGCAAGGTGGGTACATGTGGAAAAAATGTATTTTTTATCTCTGGGATTTGCAAAAAGGCATGACAAGTATACATAGGGAAATGGAAAAATGCCCTTTGTGAAAGATTGCATATGGTGAGGAAAATATTTCTATAACATATGCCCCCTAATGTGTGAGGTTAGAGGAGTATCTGCGATGGCCGAAATACATTATAAAAATCCAAAAGTGGAGTGATGGGGAACTAGCTGGAAGAACTAGTTTCTCATTACATTATGCACTGACTTTGCATACATGGCTACCAATTTGAATTACACTACAGATTCATGTGGAAATATACCAAACAATTGTCTGTGGCCATGAATAGGAAAATACAAATGTTGTTACATGCCAAAGGCTTTCATAGTCATGAACAAGGCCTAATAGATCTAGTCTCAAAATCAATTTCAAGATATCTATATACAATGGAGTACAATCAGATCTCCCATGATCACTGAAGTCATATAGGTACTAGTCCAATGAAAAGGAAGCAACAACTCAGGAAAGTTGTGGCCACATACAGATGTCTTCGAGTCTTCTACATAATCCACCAAAGGTGAAAGTCTACATCATGTGAATAAAGGAGTTGAGGTTGAACACAATGAGACATCATTTGATTACTGGTTATTGAGGTATACCGTTAACAAACGTGAGATAGCCTATCGATAATGAAAGTAGGTATCAAGGCACCGAGTACATTCTTACAAGTATGAATAAAGGAGTTGGGTTCAAACACTTGAAGAATCCATCGATTAGGAGACATTGATGTATTCCCAACTGGCGATGGAAAGAGAACCTGCAACTAATGACTGCAAGCCTCAAGGTACTCATAAGAATCTAGGTCTCATTTCTACAATAGATGAGCTAAAGTCGATGGAAGGAGACCTGCTGAAAGGAGAGAATTAAGGCTTCTCTCATCATTCAATACGGGGTACAAAGAAGGAGCTTCATGATTTCGAGGAAATCAGACGAAGAACATGTACACAAACCAACAACTCTGTGTGTCTTTTGTGTGTGCCAAGTGCAAGAGGTACACAAAAAAGACCCTCTGAATAGTAGCCAATGAGGAAAACCACTGAAAAAGGAGAGGAAACCACCAATAAGAATAATGGAATCCAAGACACTGCATGAATCCCAATGTATGAATAGATTTCTTGTCATTGAACACAAGGGAAACCACCCAGTCAATGACCAATGATGAAATGTCGACTGTTGGGTTCAAGGTTACCTACCAACGATTAAATTAGGACTAGGGTGCATGATAGGACTAAAATATCATGTGATTCTGAGACAAACTGACAGTATGGCTGACATGCAAAGTCAAGAGTTTTGAGGAATGGCCGACACAGGTTGATAAACTTCCTTTGAACAAGAGCATGAGATATATGGAAGACTCTGACAGCATAGACTCAATGATGAAACCATGAGATGCAGGAGGCATCAATGAAATTCTCCATAGGGACTCAAAGAGTAACCAGTCGGTAGAGAAAACTCTCTATGGCGAGCTCAGCTTCCTAAGGCCATGCTAAACCCAAAATTATGATGAAAAATGGAATCAATAACTTTGTGCTTTATTCAAAGGAGACACGAATACTGCCAATATAAGATAATACTCCCTTCCCTCACATCTTTTTTGTTTTTTCATAAACAAATGAATGTTATGATATAGAGGAGGAAACGAGTGTCACAAGTAAGAAAAACTAGTTCCACCAGTGGAACATACCTATGCTCAATGCAAGGAGATGCATGTGGGATATGGACACTTGGGGGAATGTTTCCTCCTAGGTATAGGGTGTCAAATTGCGAAGGATATAAACGAGGATCTTCTTCATTGAGGATGCAAAATTGCTGAGGAAAACGGTGTATAACGCAAAGCAAGAACCGATTATAGGCTCAATACTGCAAGCAAGAGAATGAGATGAAATCACAACTTAACACCAAAAAATTTCCTTTTTCATGATATTTATTCTACTTGGTGTGAAAAAGGGATAAACTTGTACCAATTAGATGTCTTTTCAAATCCAATTTATGAGTGTGAAAGAGACAAGTTCACTCAACAAACTTTTTTATTTTTGAAGACAAGTTGGAAAAGCAATTAAATTAAACTCGGTTGGGAGTCCTTCAGGTATAAGGAAGCATGCTTATGAGTGAGAAATGAGGCTCATCATAAAGTCATGTATTAGTTATAAGGGACACCCGGTCCTACAGAAAAAATCTCTACATGGGCACTAAATGAAGCAGAGGATCTAACTAGGTCACCCATGTTTCGAAAGTCTCCACCACTTGATAACGACACACATTATAGAAAATGGAAGGTTTTGTGTCTCAAAAAATGGGTTTGTAACTAAGGCATATAAGTAACATTTATAGGACAATTCAAAAGTGCATAGTGGAATGGATACATGTCCTATATGCTAGGTATTGAAAATACCTACCTGTGGTTACGAACGGTCAACATAACATTGAGATCCGCAAGAATCCCCAGTGAAAAATACAAAAACCAACTCATACCACTATTGTATTAGTCCATAAGGAGAAAAAATGACTCTAAACTATAGAAAGTAGGTAAAAACTGCTATAAATAGTAACAAAAACCAAAAAATACTGTCATTTTTGACTTTTTACCCAAATAGTGAAAATTGGACCAAATTACCTCTAATCTTCAACTGGTGATTGCGGGAGCGTTGGGTGATGAAATCAGAAACTGTTTGGACCAGGTAATTCCTCTTCCCCTCCTCTTCCTTTCTAGGGGATTAGATTTTCAAATTAGGTTTCAAAATTTGAGTAATTTAGGGTGAAAATTGAGTATTTCGATGTAAGCGGGCTACAATTCATCGGGTCGCGTATATGTGAGGTTATATGTGACCGTGTAAAATAAAGGACACGTGTACTCATCCCTATACGTGACTGTGAATGAAACATCCCACGTACAAGTCCATAAACAATGTTTCCTATGGTTGCTAACTCAAAAATTGACTTTTATATGGAAGGATGGTGCTAGAATGGAGGGAAAGGGAGCACGATAAGGTAGATATTTCTATGGAAAGAGATCTGGGGGTCCAAATGGCCTTGAAAATATGAACCTTGTATAAATTTTTGGAACTCAAAGAGATGAGGGCCTAGATGAGGTTTCTTGAGATGCTCTTCGATTACTAAAATCCTGATATGAGAGCTTCAACCTCGATGGGAAGCCATTGATGATTGAAGTCGAGGATATATACTTTTTGATTGGGTTATCACACTGGGGTGAGTTGGTGAACCTCAAAGCCTGGGGAGTTGGGAGTGGTATGAATATAGAGTACATAGACACTCACTGTGTATAAGGGACCCCAAAGATCGGGAGTCAACTCCCCATTCGAGAAATAAACAATCTTAGCCTCAATATTGTTGTCCTCATGTTGATCAGGATCAAAAGATCAACTTCATTGCACTAGGAATCGAGGCCGCTCATGTTCTATTTTGTAGAGTTCTTGAGACCCACTGTATATGCTTGGTGTACCTCACTACTGGCTAATATGAAGAGCTAGTTTTTAGAGTGAAAACAAGGTGGCAACTGGAACCTCAGGTTTGCCTCTATCTTATGCATCTTTTTCTTCGAGCGGGTTCCAAGTTTGGGACCTATATTTGAGATCATTCCAAGAGGACCTCACAATCCATCCATGGCACAGTTGACCAAGGTAATGAGACAATAGGGGGCAGGTAGGGTGCCCACACCCTACAATGAGGATTTCTTCTACTGGTGGAGGCAACAATTCATTTCTCTAGATGACTACCCCTATGTAGGGATCAACTTCAGAGAGGACCCTAACATGCCACTTCCACCAGGGACCACCTATGGGGACATAGGTACATCAATGATTTTAAGTATTTCATTTTTTTGTATTTTTGTATAGTAAAACAAAAATATTTTTGGATGATGTTTAAGTACTAACTAGACACTTGTGTGACGTAGATCTGGTTCCATGATTGCTAGATGGTCTTCCCCGACATCATCAAAGACACTGGGGAGATGAGGCAGTGGGAGGAGAAGCAGAGAGAGTCCTTCAAAACATGCAGGGGAACTTGTCTCATTTGACTCATAGGATTCTAATGGTTCAGGTAGAGGATCTGTCGGAGGCCATGCAACGGAAAGTGGTTGGTGTGCCCAAAGATTGGGTTCGACTCTTTCAGCATCTCGCAAACACCGTAATTTTTTGTCATGACACACATCCGGCTCCACAAGAATAGATGTTGTGGATCTTGTATTATCGGTTGTATATGTGTATTGAGGGTGTTAGCCCCAATTTTGTACTATAAACATCATATTTTTTTTGAAATATATATAAAATAGGGATCTTCGTATTTACTTATATTACAATGTGTACATTGATGGGATGGTTTTATTTTCTTTAGTTATGTGATAAATTCCAATCTAAAAATAAATTATCATAAGCATCAGATACATAATTAGAAATCATAGGTATGTGATAATAAATAATAAAATAAAATTGTCATTATAAAATATGTACCTGTAGGAATCGTCAGAGTAAAGTAGGATCACACATACGGTACCTATCATTTAAATGACATACTACTAACTAGGAATCTAGGCAAACCTCTAAAGAGAGAATACCATGTAAGATAGCATAACGACAAATTTCTATAACGATGCTATATTTGGCCACATTATTCATGGATGGCCCTAGGAATACGCCACCTGAAGACACCAGTAGAACCTCGGGTGAGTAAACCACCCAAGTGGTGGAAGCCAAGTTCCGTGTATGAGGACTGGCTTCGTCTCTGAATCCTAAGTATACCAAAGACTCCATTGACATTTGCCAACCAAGGGAAAACTCGATGAGAAATCTGAAGACAAAAATAAAGAGAAAAGATATATACACTAAATTACATTATTATACAAAGAGTTACGCCCAATCCTTGTGGCTCAAGCATAATATATTTTCAAGTAGATCCCATTCATTGAGTCGCCCAACATATTCCCTTTATAATATTCTAACTCACAGGCTCCTTTTTATAAGACACGTCACACAATATAGGGATCGTTCCACATGGGTTTAAATTTTCCTACCTCCAATGGTTCTTTGGCTTGATCATATAAGAGGACCAATTCACCCTCAGTGTAAAACCGAGGATTGACAGACTTATTGTACTAGACCTTGACACATATTTTGTTCACCTCGATAGCCATAGAGGCGTCTTGAAGATGCTTGTCAAGAATCTCTAGGTGTATGAGGCGTCGCTCAAGATCAAAAGTGTCAGGTAGGAGCGTGACTGCCAACTTAAGAGAAGGGATTTCGCATTCAATAGGTAATATCAACTCCACACCATGTACTAAATGGAAAGGGGAAAATCTAGTGCCAGTCTTGACTGAGGTTCGGTATGCCCAAAGTGCGGGATATAACATAATGTGCCAGTTAGAATTACTCTAGCTTATAGTTTTCTGCAAAATGGTCTTGAGAGACTTGTTGATAGCCTCTACCTGTCCATTTTTTGGGGGGTAATAAGGGGAAGAATGACCATGCCTAAGCCCCAACTTAGATGCTAGCTCTTCCATCATTTCATTCTAAAAATGATTACCATGATCAGTGAAAATATCACTCGGGATACCGAACTTAGTGATAATTTGATTGAATACGAAGAAGGCAACAGTATTCCCATCAGATTTAACTGTAGGCATGGCTTCGACCCACTTAGTAAAGTAGTCGATGGTCATGATAATGTGTTGATGCCCCCCAACCAAAGTTGGGTTTCAATCCATGAAGTCCACCCCCCACTTGGTGAAGGGACCGACGGTAATGACTGGGTGAAGAGGGGATGGATGAGAGAACATTTTCCAAGTGAACACCTGGTAGGGGTGACACTTTTTAACCGCTTCAAAACAATATTTAAAGATAGATGGATAGAAATAACCGGTTCACAATATTTTATGGGTTGTCACAAGCCCCACTATGGAAATAGTTTATAACTGACTCGGCTTCCTTGTGATTTAAACAACGATGCAAGATATTGTCTATTCCTCGATGATACAAATTGTTTACAAAGATAGTGCAATTATTAGCTTGGTATCATACATGTTGTCGGTCATCTTGCAGGAGACACTGAGGGAACTTCAAGGTTTGAAGATAGAGAACGATGTCTCAATACTAGGGGTCAGATGAAGACATAAGGAAAATGTGCTCTACCACAAATGAATCAATATGGATAGCATCCTCATCTAATCATGGAAATTCAGATATTAACTCTGCAAAGACTAGTGATTTCTTGGATTTCACCGAAGCAAAATCGAGATCAAATTCTTGTAAAATGACAATCCATTTATTATATTTCCCCCCTATGATACGCCTAGTAAGGATGTATTGAAATGGATTGACATCAACAACCACATTAGTCTTGCAAAGCAATATATAATGGTGTAAACATTGGACTGTGTGAATGGAAGCCAGAGCTAGCTTTTCAACATGGGAATAATTGAGCTCAGGAACGACTAAGTTTCGACTAATATAGTATATGACGTGCTCGTGGATCTCATCATCCTTCTAAAACAAAACCATAACAATCGTCTCCTCGTACGTGGAAACATAAATCAAGTAATCCCTACTATAGTCAGGAGACTTCAGTAGAGGCGTCTATACCAAGGATTTTTTCAAAGCATCAAAGGACTCCTGGGCTCACTCATCCTAGATAAAAGGAGTGTCCTTCTTCAAAATACACATGAAACCCTTAGTGATATTGGCATAGTTTACTATAAACTGACGTAAAAAGTTAGATTTCCCCTATAAGCCTTGAAGTTGTCGAATAATGCATGGGGGAGGCAACCGAAGTATTGCCTCAACCTTTAACGGATCTACCATGATCCCAATATCAGACACTAGAAATCCAAAAATACGATCAAACCTAATGAAAAAGATGCACTTATGAGGGTTCAATCAGATTCTATAGTAACGAAATATTTCAAAAACTAGTCCAAGGTGCATAGAGTGATATGCTCTCTTACGAGAGTGAGCAACAAGATTGTCAAGGTAAGCTTCAACTATATGCTTAAGATCATGGAATCGAAGGTCATAGCACGTTGGAAGGTTGCTCTGACATTTTTATGGCCGAAAGACATCTTCCTATATGCGAAAGGAAAAACGAATGTCATCTTGTGTTGATCTTCAGGTTTAATTTGAGTTTGGTTATACCTTGAAAATCTGTCCATGAAATAAAACACTTTGCTTCCCTGAAAATCATCAAGAATCTGATCAATGAAAGGTGTCATGAAGTTGTCTTTAGGAAAGGATTTGTTCAGGTCATGAAATTCCATGCATACACGGATGGTTCCTTACTTCTTATTCATAGGAACGAGATTGGATACCCATCCAATAAAGGGAACTGGGTAGATAAAGCCAACATTAAGTAGTTTCTCTACCTCTGCCTTAATAGCAGGGGCCTTCTAGGGATTGAAAGATCTAATATGTTGTAAAACAGGCTTATCATCTGGATAAGTTCTAATCTTATGCTCGACAATATGAGGGTTGATTCCTAGCATCTCTTCATATGACCAAGAAAACATGTCCCAGAATTCCTAGAAGAGTTTAGTGTAGACAATGATTTCTTCTGGCAAACAATCTGCACGGATATCTATGTTTTCAATCTTGCTAGGGGTATGAGAGATATCGATCGTGATGGTAGGAACGATACTTGCCATATTTCCTTTGGCATAAATGTCGTTTGTATCAAGTGGAACTACAATGTGACCGACTATCTCACTCAATGTAGATTGAAAGTCATCTTGTTCAATTCTTTCAAGCTCTGGGAGAAAATAAGAGTGATGATGCATATCATCCCAGGGTTTGTCGGAACCATTCATGGCTTCGATGATGGATTCATTCAAGGGAAAATTCTCATCAAGGAATTCATGTGAACAAGAAAATGAATTGGCCCACACGGGCTTAAGAACAGGATCTTCCTCGTCCATCGATGAGGTAACAGGATTGGGATCAACAGAAGAGTCAAGAACAAATTGATACGAAATCCCCACTATTTATAGTGGCATGGACATTCCAGCATGTGACTAAACTTCGCAAGATGAAGTCGAGCAAGGTAGGGTCCAAGGATTGTTAAAATAGGAAGTGCGGAAAAGAACGAACATCTTGGACGAAACGGGCCTACTAGACATGGCGTAAACATGGTGAATTGGTGCCATGAAGTCGAAAGTACCCATAAGGGAAGAATACATTCCGACACCGATATTCTCAGTTGTCGGATGAGAATTTTTTACCACATGGATCGACGCTCCAACATATGCATTGGGACTAGAATATGAAAGGATAATTGGTCAATCATAACGATCTTCCCATCGAGTGGAAAATAAAGAGTGATGAAGACATATGATATGATGACAGTCATAGAATAGGTCAAATTTCATCCTAGTAACAAGTTATAATCAAGAGGCACATCAACTACCTCAACTCAACCTCTACCGTATTCCCACCTAAGTGTACCAGAAAGGAAGGAAGAATATCATGAGGGCAGAAGGAATGCCTGTCAAAATAAGTCAACATGTTCGGTGATTCAGAGAGATTCAGAGAGCCGAGAGGTTTCCAACAGAGAAAGGACATCACACATGTAGCAGGGCCTTCATTAAGAATCACACTTTTGATGGTATACTTTGAGTACCCTGTTATAACCCTATAATTTATAGGATCACGTGGTGACTGAAAATGTTATCTCTTTAGTGTTTTTGTTTGTCAAATGATTTTTCATTCTACAAATAATTTGAAAAAAGAAAAAGAAAAGAAAAAAAAAAAGGCCTAAAAGAAATTCAATAGAGCCCCATGCAATAACAATGACTTGGTCCATACCTTTCAAGCATGGCCAAGTTCTTTTAAATTGATGTTGATAGGAGTAGTGAATAATCTTGGCTAAATTGTTTAATCTTAGCCAAGTGATCTAGGTTAGTTAGTGAATAAATCTGACCAAACTGCCTAATCTTGGTCAGATAGCCCCAGGATAGAGTAATTTCTTAGTCCAACAGTTTAATCTGGGCTACTTGTCATAGGTAATTAGGTT
>JASDQU010737535.1:248249-261026 GCA_032191745.1 Picea mariana
TTTTCTTAAGAGTCACATCCCATAACTCTGTCAGTCTTTCTCCCTCATCCACCCATGGCAAGTTCCTTCACCACAATATTTTCCCCCAATCAATACCCGCCACATCACTCAGCCATATACTTAAGTCATTGTCACCTACCATCTCATTTTTTAAATGACCCGTTGGCCATTTATTATTGGATAACTTATCGGTTAACTTGCTGACCTGTCTCACGCACCCAACGGGTATCTGTTTGCTCAAAACTACCCTCACCTGTCATTCCCTCACGATTTACCCAGTCGTCGCACCAAAGAATTTTCCCCATTTTCCTCTCTGTTACAATCAGTCGCCCACATCTACAGTCATCCCTGCTAACCTTTTTTTTTATTTGCAGGTGTTGTTACAGTGATGGCACCAAAATCAAAGAGAACAGAAGGTGAGAAGAATCATTTTCTCCCGCCTCCTCTCGACCTCGACAAGATTCCTCTGGTCGACAAAGACCATTTAATCGCAGACACCAGATGTGATTTCGACTTCGTGGACTTACAGACATGGCTCAAAGAAGTTTTCCTTGACCAGAGCGATGAAATTGGGCTATGGGAGTCCAACCTACCCCCATATCTCTTCCCCCAGATGCACCAATTCCCAGAATTCGCCCTCAAGTGCCAAACCCATTATATCCCTGAACAAAGAGATATCATGTCCTCATCCAGGGAAATTCTTTTCCTCATCACACCAGAAACCATTGACCAGATGATGTAGATATCTAGAGCCGAATCCGCCTCACCCTTCAGCCTCGAATTCATCACAAAACTCTACCAAAAGCTGTCATTCCCCCAAAGAGCTCATATTTTTTAGATTTTTCTCCTGCAGTTCGCTTAGCTCCCCACTACAAACCCCCCATTATCCTTCCTCTCTGTTATCAATAAAAGGAAACCAAGTCATCAAGTCACTTTGTGCCTTTCTTGGATATTTTTTAGATCAATGGGTGGATGAACCCATTTTGGGATTTCTATCCATTTTCTCCACCGATGAGAAACCCACTACACAATTCGACTTTAGCACATTCATGGTAGACAACATTCATGAACAATTCATAAATTTTTCCACAGAAGGCATGTTCCGATATTCTTCAATACTACCATACCTGTTTGTTTTCTTCCAATAAGACAAATTTTCTTTTTCTGTGTAGAAGATGGATGAAGGTGGTAGACCATAGGCAGTAACAGCATGACCTTCTCTGCTCAGACATAACTCCACAGAATTCAGTTTCAAGCAGTTCTACCACCCAGTGGTGAGTATGTTCAGCGACAGACCTTAACCCAAAATTAATGAGGAAATTCAGAGGATTCTACATCTCTCGAACCTTACAAAGACTGGTGATTGGTACCTATACCAAAATCATTCTAAGATCAGAGTCTATGGGTACGAGTTGGCCCCATATAAATTGTTCAAGTACTTACCTGTTAGAATTTTTTCCCTGGAATACATAAGGCAGATGATAAACTCAGATGACATACATTTTTTGTCTTTGAAGAAGAAGCAACAACTCAAAATCAAAGTGCAGATTGGGTCTTTCATCTGCAACAGTCGGGGCATCGGGGAGGAAGCAGACAAACTGCTAAAAGAAATGAAGTTTTTTGTTAGTTTCACATGGCACTATGATCCGTGCAGGATAATTTTCGAGATGAGGATAAAAAATAAGAATATCCCATATGTTCACATATCTAGGCCTGAGGTAGAGAAGTTTGCAAACCAGACAGAATGGGAGCCAAACACACTAGTTGAAACAGAACAACAGGACCCTTCGGTCACTGTTTCACAGATGACTACACCACAAGTTCCAAAGGAGAAAATGCCCAAGAAGGACACTTCATCTTCTATCACTGAAGTATCTTTTGAAGAGTTCCAATTGCACACAAAGAGGCCGGAAACCACTCAGGCACCTGACACGGCTGGTGAAAAGGCAATTCCATCCACTACAATTATGGAGGTGGATTGGTCACTCCTTAGTACAAGAAGCAAGTAGATCATAACCTCATTTTGCCAAATAAGCCTACAGATACTCCACCAGTCAACCAGCCAGGCAAAGAAGGACCGAAGCTGAGTATCTTTGAGAAATACGATTTGATCAAGAATCAGACGCTGGCCAGCAGCACATATGCTCAGTTCTGGAAGCAAACATTGACTGCACAACACAAACTGCTATCGACATTCGACACTGAGAAGGGTAGAATGCACATGGAATTTCTCCAAGCACAGGTGCCAAACCCAAAGGTAATCACTGATTACAAAAGGGAAAATTTTGAATTCCAGACTAAAGATGTGCCTCCAACTGATCAAATGGATCTGCACCGGAAGACTGGAGAAATGGTGTTCTCCACATTGGCCAATGCTTCCAGCGCTGCATCCAAGCTACAGATATCTCTGAAAAATGTCTAGACTCAGCTAAAGTTGGAAAAAATATCATTCTTTGCCAAGGATAATAGGATTAAGATGTTGAAAGAGATGGTCCTCAAGATCGGATATGATCCCTCGAATGTGAAAGAAGTCGAGGAGATGATCAAGAAGAAAAATGATGACATAGAATCTCTGAGGAAACAATTGAAGCTGCCACCAATAGTAGACTCACAGGCGAAGGAAATAGTGGAGACAGAAGGAGAAAAAGATGAGATGCTTAAGCTGATGATGGAGCAGAATGCACAATTGAAGGAAATGGAAGTTGAACTGGAGAAACTAGTGAAAGAGAAAGAAAAGTAAAAACCGATGGAATTCATTCCATTGAGTGCATTTCCACTCTTAGGAGTGAGTACAACATCCCTAGAATAAATTCCATCGGCAACTCCACTGACATCTCTGGAAAAGACTGTTGAATTGGCTAAATCCATGGAGGAGATGAATCTACAAGAAACAAAGATTAGGAGGCTAAAAAAGGAGATTGAGAACATCTAAGAACTCAAATCGTCTTACAAAACTAGCTACTCCAAGGAAAAACAAGTGTTAGACCAGTTCAACAGCTTCAGAAGCAAACAATGGCAGGCAAAACTCTGGCCGAAGTAAAAAAAAAGTGTCTGGACAGATATCACCAAGTCCATAAATGAAATATGGCCAATGAGACAAATTATGTTTGAGAAAAATGAATTGGTACAAAGAAGCAAACAAGCCATCGAGAAGATAAGAGCATGACTGGGAGAGATGCCCACAGAGGCTACTAAAATCATCAAATTCCTAAATTCTAAAACCAGAGAGGAGCTAGAAGATTTGAGAATTGAAGATAGAACAGAGACCATCCTTGAGGTCAAGAGAGTCCTGACCAAGAGAGGACTGATGCTACAGCTAGAAGAAAAGGTTCATGCTATGGACCTTGGAGTGCAAAGGTTTTTCAGCAAGATCCAGGCTCTACAGAAGAAGGGTCTTCCTGGTGTGAGAGTGATAAATGACAAATTGATGACGCTCCCCAATTACAAAAAGAGACTACCTGCTGTGGCTAAGGATAGTTCAAAATTCTTAAGAATACAAGGTAGTATCACTGGCAAGGCATTCTTGGATTCTTTGCAGTTAGACATCAGCATACAGCATGAAATCCAGTACATCTTCACCACCAAGCCAACTTTTGCCAAGTACACGGAGATGGATGAAGTATATCATAGATTGCTCAAAGTCAGCATTCCCAGTCACCTTCGATGGGAAGAGATTTGCAATATGATCGAGTAGTCGATGAGATTCCCAAGACCAGTCAACTATTCAGTTAGAAGAGGTCATGTAGAGGCCTCACCAATGACTCACCCAGAAAACAACACGAAGTTTCGACACATCATCAAACAATTACCTAGATTTTTGTAGTTTGTTAAGTTAGTTAGCTAAAAATAGATTTACCACATCCTGATCTTTAATGAAAGGATCATTTGTAATGTTGATTATAAATACTTCACATTTTGAAGTATTGAGGGTTGATCTTTACGCCCAACAAGCTACAATACTGTAACATTTTTATCAAGAGATCTTCCATTAATACAAAGAGACGTTTCACAGGATTCTTGTGTGTTATTTATTGGTGATGTTTTCTCTTCTCTGTTAAATGTTCTTCTCGCTCAGTTATCATATTTTTTTCTAAATCTAATCTTTGAAAGTAACGAACGTTGTAGGATTTATCTTTGTATACCCTGTTTCTAACTTTGAAAGATTTTAATGTTCATCTTCTGATATTATAGTGAAGAAATTCTTAACTTCTTCTTTACTTTGATTGATATTCTCGTCTTTTCTGCTATTCAACATTTTACTACTAAAGAATCCAATGAATACATTATCTTGCCCTGTGAAAAGGATATTTCATCTTCTGGTTTAGATTCTCATCTTGAAGTACAGACCCCATATCCCAATGGATGTGTAAATCTCTCTCAGCCAACTTAACGAAAACGACAACAAACAAAACAAACATATTTTATTCAACTAGCCTAATATCTTGAATTTGAAACATAGCAAAATCATACAGAGAGATCCCTCTCTGAAGCTGGTAGGGCTAGATTCCAGTTTCGAAGTGGTTGGATAAAGTTACCTCCTGTAGATTTCTTCTTTTTTGACAACCTCTAGGAAATTTACAGAGTGTTAACACAGTGTCGACCATACTGGGGATGAATTTTTCAACCCCACATTTTCTTTTCCTTGAAAGAAAGCTATGTTTCTAAACAAATCATAAAGTCTGAAAAAGAAATAATGTTTAGAGGTTGTTAAAGCTTGTAAATATTAACTTTTGGGCTCATAAAACTAATATATATATATATATATATATATATATATATATATATATATATATATAATCAAAAAGAAATCTGGCTCCCAAAAGAGCTAATACTCTATCTCACCCAGACCTAGAACCTACAACAACAACTGATAATCCAGAACAATTACTCAAGAAAAATACCATCATAGAAGGTTCAAGAAGTCATAGTCCCCTTCACTTCTAAAGGAACTTGTTACCATTCAATATCTTAACTTTGACACCATTTTTGAACAAAGCCTATTTAGAACAAAATCTGATAGCTTTGTGACTGAAATCATTTTAGATCCAAAAACCTTGCAACCCCGGACCTCTGAAATACTATCTCCTACTAAGATCCCTAAAACCACTCACTCCATGCTAGCAAGCCCCTCCTCCTCCTCGTCTTTTATCACTACCACACCTATCATCCAGGTTGTCGTCCTGCCCCCTCCACCTATCATGGCAACCAGATATGCTCCCTTGGTGTTGGCTGCACCTCTTCATGCTATGCCCTAGGATTATCAAATGAGACTTCCACAGTTCGATGGAATAGGGCCCTTGAGCGCACACCAACATGTTGATAAAATGAATGACTATTTTGATCTGCAGGAAGTAGATGAAGTTGATGTTCAAATGAGATTGTTTACACAGAGTTTGACCAGTGACGTTAAGAAATGGTCCAAGGGTTTACGTGTTGCCTCAGTGCTCAAACTTACAACGTTTCAAAGAAGTTTTCTAGAGATATGGGAGGTAAAGAAAAATCGTCTCCAAATCTTGTCAAAATAGAAAACATCAGAAGGAATCAAGGTGAGACGATTCAAGATTACTGCATTCACTTCAATAATCTGTACAATGCAATTCTAGCCAATATTCAATCCCCACAAGGTTTAGCATTGATAAAATTCCCCGACGGTTTTGACGCTAATATGTCATATCAATTAAGGGAAAGAAATTCCACCACCCTGGAAGACATGCAGAAAAGCGTAATAAGCATGGAGGCTAACCTGTTGGCTAAAAGGGCATGACAGAGGATGGAGAGGAGAGTCACGATTAAAGAAGAACCTTCCATGTCTTCTTCTGATGCCAAATTGGATTCCTTAGCTAGAGAAATGGAAAGGATGATGGAGAGACTCACTGTATCTAAAAGAAACCCTCCTAGAGAAAACTAACCAACTCCTCAAATTCAGAATCCTAAGTTCAGAAGGAATCCTCCTCAAATCAGGCAAAGAGATACCAGAGATCAAAGAGAATAGAGGGGTCCTGATCAACAGATCAGACTGCCCCTACAGGAAAATTATGTTGATGAAGGAGAAGAAGTAATTGAAGATCTATAGGATACTCACATAAAAATCATGGGAATTAACGATAATGGAGCTATTTTCCTCACCCAGGAAGAGAAAGAACTTTTTCTTCTCTCGCAAACAAAGGTAAGTGAAGAAGCTAAAGATACCGAACCACAAGCATTTGAAAATGCTATTTTGGAGGCACACCAGCAGTAAAATCTACGAAGTAAAAAGACAGATGAAATTTCCCCAAAAAATGTGACCAAGACGAAGAAGGTAGTCGAAACCATGAAAGCCCCTAAGCCTTCTACCAAGAAGAGCCCTGAGAAAGGTAATGTTGAAGTTCCAGCAAAAAGAAACCTTACTATTCTAAAAATGTCATCATAGATTGAGTTTTCATCAATTTACCCACCAAATACTTCTGGCCAGAAGACTGTGGTGGAAAAATTAGAACTGTTGAGCCAAAGCAGAGCACCTACACCTTTCAGCCTAGAAGGGGAATTAGCCAAAGTGAAAATTCCCATTCCCCTTTCCGATTTGATGAGTAAAGACACTTACCATTCACAGGTGATTAAAGCGCTGAGCTTTGAACCAGATATAGGCACGAAGGCCTTAACCATCGGATCAGTGAATCATTTAGATACTGTAAATCTTACAGATGATCAACCCGAACTCCTGTTTGGCCTTGAAGTTGATGGTCAAACTGACAATGGCGTTGTTTCTCCTTTTTACATTAGCCTTAATATACATGACCTAATTCTGCATAATGCAATGTTATATTCGCGTGCTTCCCATAACCTGATGCCTAAAGAAGTGATGGAAAAGCTGGGACTCAAGGTCACCAGACCTTACAAGGACTTACACTCTTTTGATTCCAGCAAAGTCAGATGTATCGGTTTGATCGAAGACTTATGTATCACTCTAGTTCAGATTCCAACTAAAAGCATGGTTATGGATGTTGTGGTCGCAGACATTCCCCTGAACTATGGTATGTTGCTGTCCAGGTCTTGGGGGGGCAAGTTGAAAGGCACTTTGCAGTTGGATATGTCGTATGCCACCATATCGGTATTCGGGCAATAGAGAAGACTGTACAGAGAGACGCTGATGAAATAGATGGTCAGTAGCCAAGAAAAGCCACATAACTATCCCCTGTATTCTGCACATTCTGACCTAGATTCCTTTATCCTATATAACGACGGTGATACAGGAGAACAAATCACTCAGCTGGAAGAAGATACGTCTGGTCTGAACGAAGGCCAAGAGATCACCGAGGTAGACAGAAAGAAGAATGTGATAAGTGAAGAATTGCCAGCAAAATTCTAGAGCATGGAATTCGATGGAACTGTAAGCAAAGAAGGAGATGGGGTAAGAGGTTGGTCACACAATCACAGATCCAGGTATTCTGAAAACCATTCTTACAAATTAAATTTTCAATGCACTAACAATATTGCCGAGTATGAAGCTTTGATGCTCAGTCTGAAACTTCTAAAGAAAGTTGGTGCCAAACAAATTATGGCAAGAGGTAATTCCAAGTTAATTATCAAGCAAATCAAAGGTGAGTATGCAGCAAAACATCCTCATCTCAGAGCTTACATGAATGTTGTTTTGGATTCCCTCAAATGTTTCATTGAAGTTGATTTACAGTTTATGCCCAGGGGACAGAATATTTTAGCAGATGGGTTAGCTACATCGGCAACTACATGCCAGATACCTTTTCGTTCTACTCGTCCATACATGGTGGAGGTGAAGTGCAGACCAACTATCCTCGACAACATCAGATACTGGAAGGTATTTGGGAACAATGACCAAATCAAAGATTTTCTACAATGTAAAAATGATTTTGAATGTACAAACATAGACTTAGAAAATGAGGATGAAAATGTAAATAGATCTAATTTTGAAAATGATAGTGTAAATAAGATAGATTCATGAGATTTAGGTGAAGACGAGATAGAATATGATGTTTTACATTTAAAGAGTAATTTTTTACCTAGGGTTTTAGTTCCTTTAGAAGACCTTTTTGATTTTAATGATGTAGCTAAAAAACCAAAAATTGAAGCTAGTGGTAAAGAGGTTAAAGACGTTAACATAGGAATAGAAGAGAAGCCCGGGATAGTAAAACTTTATAAATCCTTACCCCCTGAGTAGAAACTCAAATACATTGGAATTTTCAAGGAATATTCAGACGTATTTGCATGGGGCTACGAGGAATTGGAATCTTATGACACGAGCATCATACAACATAGAATCCCAATAAAAGAAGATCAAAAACCTTTCAAGCAGAAACTTAGGAGAGTCAATCCCAAGTTACTTCCCTTGATAGAAAAGGAAATCAAGAAGATGTACGATGCTAAAATCATAGTTCCATTACGATTTTCCAAATGGGTTTCAAATCTAGTCCCAACCTGAAAGAAGTCTGGGGAAATCAGGCTTTGCATTGATTTCCGAAACCTGAACAAAGTTTCTTTAAAGGACAACTACCCATTGCCAAAAATGGACCACATATTACAAAGGGTAGTTGAATCCATTCAAATCTCCTTACAGGATGGGTTCTCAGGCTATAACCAAGTCCTCGTTCACCCAGATGACCAAGAGAAAACAACTTTCACAACACCTTGGGGCACCTTCATGTATGTGAAAATGCCTTTCGGGTTGATGAACACTGGGGCCACTTTCCAAAGAGCGATGGATATCGCTTTTGTGGAAGAACTCAACAAATTTATTGTCATCTATCTGGACGACGTAACTGTGTTTTCCCAATCTGATGATGAGCACTTACGACATCTCAGACGAGTTTTTGAGAAATGTAGGAAATTTGGGATTTCTTTGAATCCTAAGAAGAGACTTTTTGGATTAGAGGAAGGTAAACTACTAGGGTACATAATCTCTAAGGATATAATTAAAATAGACCCCAGCAGAATCGAAGCCATTCAGAAATTAGAACACCCAAGAAATATCAAAGAGTTACAGTCTTTCATCGGAAAAATAAACTTTCTACGAAGATTCATACCCAACCTAGCCAAGCTTCTCAGGAACATCACAAACATGTTAAAAAAGGACACAAAATTAAAATGGGACACAGAGTCCAAGCAGTCTTTTGAACAAGTCAAACGCGCACTCACACAGGCTCTAGTCTTGATCAGTCCTTACTTCACCAAAGATTTTTATATTTTTTCTTTCGCCTCTGAACATACCATTGCAGCAGTATTACTACAAAAAAACAATGAAGGGTATGAACAACCCATAGCCTTTTTCAATAAATCTTTAAGAGATGTTGATTTGAATTATAAAATAATGGAGAAACAAGCTTTTGCCCTGGTGAAAGCCATAAAATATTTTAGAGTATATATTCTCCATTCCCATATTATCGCATGTGTTCTGAACGCAATAGTAAAAGACATTTTAACTCAAGACAATCCAGACGGTCGAAGAGGAAAATGGATTGCTATCATTCTAGAGTATGACATGGAGATTAAGCTTACTAAACTGATTAAAGGTCAAGTTCTAGCAAAGTTAATGGCTTAATCAAATTTCCATGCTCTTGAAATTAATTTCTTAGCTGTAGTAGATGAACAGTGTGAGTAGGTGACTCCAAGCATGAAAGAGGTATTTCTGAACTCTCCATGGTACGCAGACCTGATATTTGTTTTGCATAATTTACAAGCTCCCCCTGGTCTGACCAAAACTAAAGCTAGGTTTTTGAAATTGAAAGCATTAAAATTTTGCATTCTAGAAGGCAATTTGTACTGGAAGGATCCTAGAGATATTTTATTAAATTGTCTATTGAAGGATGAAGTTGACAAAGTATTGCAGGATTTTCATGTAGGAGACTGTGGTGGTCATCTGAGCTGGAAGACCACAGCTAATAGAATCCTCAGAGCTGGATTCTATTGGCCAACACTATTCATTGATGTGCATCATAAAGTGAATTCATGTCATAAATGTCAGGTGTTCGAGGGAAAAAAGAAACTTCTTCCTCTGCCCCTGAAACCAATCTTTGTTGAAGCCCCTTTCTAGCAATGGGGATTAAACTTCATTGGAGAAATACATCCTCCCTTTTTGGTCCAGCACAGGTGGATTCTTACTGCCATGGATTATTTTACAAAATGGATCTAAGCCATACCAAGCAGGCAAGCTACTGATTTTGTCATTATTAAATTTCTTGAAAATAATATCTTGTCCCATTTTGGATGTCCTAGAAAGATTATAACGGACAACGCATCTACTTTTTGATATAAGAAACTCATAGATTTCTACAACCAGTATCATATTGGTTTGGGACATTCCACATCTTATTACCCTCGAGGAAATGGGTTGGCAGAATCATCAAATAAAATATTGGTAAACATTATCAAGAAAAATTTGCAATAAAACAAAAAGTCGTGGCATAACATGGTTGTTTTCGCACTATGGGCCGATAGACTAACCACCAAAAGGTCAATCGGTATGTCACCATATCAGCTGGTCTATGGCACAGAAGTGGTTTTTCCCACTTCCTTAGGAGTTCCTTTCATGAAATTGTTGCAAGACATGCAAGCCGAGATGAACAACTCCCAAAGAAGGATAAACCAGATGATCCATTTGCAGCAGTCCAGGGAAGAAGTATACAACAAGACTCAGGTAATCCAAGAAAGCATTAAGAAGATCTTTGACAAAAGAACCAAAGAAGATGATTTCGAGCTAGGTGACTTGGTGCTAAGATGGAATTCCCAAAATGAAGACAAAGGAAAGCATGGCAAATTCGATAGTCTATGGGAGGGACCATACATGACTCAAGCATTCAGAGGAAATAACGCCTTCTTGCTCAGCAACGGTGATGGGACAAATCTACTAGGAGGACCTATAAATGGAAAAATGTTGAAGCATTATTTGCCACCTTAGTAGAGACCTGAAGTCACACTTTTCCATTGTACAAACCACTTTCATTTTGCTTGCAAGTTTTTGAGTGAATAACTTTGATCAGACGGTTGAAGCCTAGAGAGAAGGCCCTAAGCCACTGAACATTGTCTTCCAATTTTCAAAATAAAACCAATCAAGCAACAGAGACAACTATTGAGAAAAAATTTCAGAACATCAGGAATCATGATTCTTGATACTTCATAAGGAGAGTACCATCTCCAGGTGGAGCCGTTGTTATAACCCTATAATTTATAGGATCAACTGGTGATTGAAAATGTTATCTCTTTAGTGTTTTTGTTTGTCAAATGATTTTTCATTCTGCAAATAATTTGAAAAAAGAAAAAGAAAAAGCAAAAAAAAAAGAAAAGAAAAAAAAAAGAAAAAAAAGGCCATAAAAGAAATTCAATAGAGTCCCATGCAATAACAATGACTTCGCGGACACCAGATGTGATTTTGACTTCGCAGACTTACAATCATGGCTCAAAGAAGTTTTCCTTGACTAGAGTGATGAAATTGGGCTCTGGGAGTCCAACCTACCCATGTATCCCTTCCCCCAGATTCACCAATTCCCAGAATTCGCCCTCAAGTGCCAAGCCCATTATATCCCCGAACAAAGAGCCATTGTGTCCTCGTCTGGAGAAATTATTTTCCTCATCACACCAAAAACCATTGACCAGATGATGCATATATCTAGAGCCAAATCTGCCTCACCCATCAGCCTTGAAATCATCACAGAACTCTACCAAAAGTTGTCATTCCCCCAAAGAGCTCAGTTTTTTGAGCTTTTTCTCTCATAGTCTACTCAGCTCTCCACTACAAACCCCCCTTATCCTTCCACTTTGTTCTCAATAAAAGGAAACTAGGTCATCATGTCACTTTGTGCCTTGCTTGGATATTTTTTAGATCAATGGGTGGATGAACCCATTTTGGGATTTCTGTCCATTTTCTCCACCGATGAGAAACCCACTACACAGTTCGACTTCAACATGTTCCTGGCAGACAACATTCACGAACAATTCATAAATTTCACCACAAAAGGCATGTTTCGGTATTCTTCAATACTGCCATACCTATTCGTTTTCTTCCAAGTGGATAAATTTTCTTTTTCTATGCAGAAGATGGACGAAGATGGTAGACCACAGGAAGTAACAACATGGACTTCTCTGCTCAAACATAACTCCACATAATTTAGTTTCAAGCAGTTCATCGAGTAGTTCTACCACCTAGTGGTGAGTATGCTCAGTGGCAGACCCAAACCTAGAATCAATGAGGAAATTCAGAGGATTCTACATCTCTCAGACCTTACAAAGACAGGTGATTGGTACCTATACCAAAATCATACTGAGATTAGAGTCTGTGGGTGCAATTTGGCCCCATATAAATTGCTCAGGTACTTACCTGTTAGAATTTTTTCCCTGGAATACATAAGGCAGATGATAAAATCAAATGACATACATTTTGTGTCTTTGAAGAAGAAGCAACAACTATAATCAAAGGGAAGATTGGGTCTTTCATCTGCAACAGTCGAGGCATCGGGGAGGAAGCAGACAGACTTCTAAAAGAAATGAATTTTTTTGTTAGTTTCATGTGGCACTATGATCTGTGCGGGATAATTTCTGAGATGAGGATAAAAAATAAGAATATCTCATATGTTCACATATCTAGGCCTGAGGTAGAGAAGTTTGAAAACCAGACAGAATGGGAGCCAAACACTCTGGTTGAAACAGAACAATAGGACCCTTCGGTCACTGTTTCACAGATGACTACACCACAGGTTCCAAAGGAGAAAAGGCCCAGGAAGGACACTTCGTCTTCTGTCACTAAAGTATCATCTAAAGAGTTCCAATTGCACACAA
>JASDQU010737535.1:261070-271784 GCA_032191745.1 Picea mariana
AGACTGCTATCGACATTCGAAACTGAGAAGGGTAGAATGCACCTGGAATTTCTCCAAGCACAGATGCCAGACCCAAAGGTAATCACTGATTGCAAAAGGGAAAATTTCGAATTCCAGACTAAAGATGTGCATCCAGCTGATCAAATAGATCTGCAAAGGCAGACTGGAGAAATGGTGTTCTCCACATTGGCCAATGCTTTCAGCGTTGCATCCAAGCTACAGATATCTCTTAACAATGTCCAGACTTAGCTGAAGTTGGAAAAAATGTCATCCTTTGCCAAGGATAACAGGATTAAGATGTTGGAAGAGATGGTCCTCAAGATTGGATATGATCCCTCAAATGTGAAAGAAGTCGAGGAGATGATCAAGAAGAAAAATGCCAACATAGCGTCTCTGCAGAAACAAATGAAGCTGCCACCAACAGTAGACTCACAGGCAAAGAAAATAGCGGAGATAGAAGGAGAAAAAGATGAGATTCTTAAGATGATGATGGAGCAGAATGTACAATTGAAGGAAATGGAAGTTGAACTGGAGAAACTAGTGAAAGAGAAAGAGTAGTCAAAACCCATGGAATTCATTCCATTGAGTGCAGTTCCACTCTTAGGAGTGAGCACAACGTCCCTAGCAAAAATTACATTGACAACTCCACTGACGTCTCTGCAAAAGACTGTTGAACTAGCTAAATCCATGGAGGAGATGAATATGCAAGAAACAGAGATTAGCAAGTTAAAAAAGGAGATTGAGAACCTTCAGGAACTCAAATCATCTTACCAAACCAGCTACTCCAAGGAAAAACAAGTGTCAGACCAGCTCAAACAAGAGTTACAACAACTTCGGAAGCAAACAGTGGCAGGCAAAAATCTGGTCGAAGTCAAAGAAAGTGTCTAGACAGACATCACCAAGTCCATAAATGAAATATGGCCAATGATACAAATTATGTTTGAGTAAAATGAATTGGTACAAAGAAGCAAACAAGCCATCGAGAAGATAGGAGTAGAACTGGGATAGATGCCCACAAAGGCTACTGAAATCATCAAATTCTTGAATTCTAAAACGAGAGAGGAGCTGGAAGATTTGATAATTGAAGATAGAACAGACACCATCCTTGAGGTCAAGAGAGTCCTGACCAAGAGAGGACTGATGCTACAGCTAGAAGAAAAGGTTCAGGCTATGGACCTCGCAGTGCAATGTTTTTTCAGCAAGATCCAGGCTCTACAGAAGAAGGGTCTTCCTTGCGTGAGAGTGATAAATGACAAATTGATGACGCTCCCTGATTACAAAAAGAGACTAGCCGCTGTGGCTAAGGATAGTTCAAAATTCTCAGGAATACAAGGAAATATCACTGGCAAGGCGTTCCTGGATGCTTTACAGTTGGATATTAGCATACAACATGAAATCCGGTACATCTTCACCACCAAGAAAACTTTTGCCAAGTACACGGAGATGGACGAAGTATATCGTATATTGCTCAAAGTCATCATTCCCAGTCACCTTGGATGGGAAGAGCTTTGCAATCTGATCGAGTAGTTGATGAGATGTCCAAGCCCAGTCAGCTATCCAGTCAGAAGAGGTCATGCAGAGGCCTCACCAACGGTTCACCCAGAAAACAACATGAAGTTTCGACACATCATCAAACAGTTTCCTAGATTTTTGTAGTTTGTTAAGTTAGTTAGCTAAAAATATATTTACCACGTCCTGATATTTAATGACAGGATCGTTTGTAATGTTGATTATAAATACTTCACATTTTGAAGTATTGAGGGTTGATCTTTATGCCCAGCAAGCTACAAGACTGTAACATTTTTATCAAGAGATCTTCCATTAATACAAAGAGACGTTTCACAGGATTCTTGCGTGTTATTTATTGGTGATGTTTTCTCTTCTCTGTTAAATGTTCTTCTCACTCAGTTATCGTATTGTTTTCTAAATCTAATCTTTGAAAGTATCGTATTGTTTCAAAGTGAAGAAATTATTAACTACTTTACTTTGATTGATATTCTCGTCTTTTCTGCTATTCAACATTTTACTGCTAAAGAATCCAATGAATACATTATCTTTCCCTGTGAAAAGGATCTTTCATTTTCTGGTTTAGATTCTCATCTCGAAATACACACCCCATGGCCTAATGGATGTGTAAATCTCTCTCAACCAACTTAACGAAAATGACAACAAACAAAACAAACATATTTTATTCAACTAGCCTAATATCTTGAATTTGAAACATAGCAAAATCATACAGAGAGATCCCTCTCTGAAGCTGGTAGGGATAGATTCCAATATCAAAGTGGTTGGATAAAGCCACCTCCCATAGATTTTTTCTTTTCTAACAACCTATAGGAAATTTACAGAGCGTTAACACATATGGACTTGGAATGCCACATGGTAAGGAAAGAGAGGCTTCACATCTATGATGTCAAACTTGATAACTTTCAAGCCACTGGGGTCTAGAGCTCCTAACACAGATAGTAAGGAATTCCTCTATGAAGGACACATCTGGAGTACCTATAGAGCCGACATCGCACAAGGGGTTTGACCTAGGTCCTCAACAATAGATTAATTATGGGTGGCTATAGCATTTGGATTGTGGGTAGAGTGCTTGAGTACTCCTTTTAGAATACGAGGTGGTGGCTCTAAGTTTTCTATCTGTAAAGTCATCTCCGAAGGAGGAGGAGGAGATTCTAGAGAAAGTATATCCTATCAAGAATTATAATTGTGAGATCGAGTGGATACATGAACTTTAGAATCGAACATATTGATACACAAATGATCACCATCTTGCGATGGCAGGTTTTGTCTCCCACTGACCGCATTTTCGGCATTTTAGGAGCTAGAGGCCATGTGTTGGTTATGTGGGAAAGGATTATTCAGCACGACGGGTGGTAGAGATAATATCCTCGTAGCTTATGCAATTTTGGGGCATAAATGAGTAAGGTGATCGTCTGTACAACGCTTACATGGAAATTTCACCTTACGCCTTTCTTTATTTCCCTCTCCAGCACTATTATTCGTCTTCTCATTATTACCATTATCCTTGGGTTTATTATTATTTTTCCCACCCTTATGATTATTATTACATCATTTCTTCTTATTCCCAGCTGGTTGTTGGTTACAATTTGGGCTGGTTGATTATTGCACAAAATGTACATCCACCGACTGAGTGGGATTGGAAGACATAGATGAAGATGGCCCTCCTGCAGACCGGTTTAGAGACAACTCTTTCAAATGTCTTGTCACCAAGTCTGTGGATTTTACATTGGCGGAGCCTACAATTCCATTGACATGAGGTCTGAGCTTTTGTCTAGGGTCATAGGTTGACCTCGGTGCGTTTGGTAGAATGTGGTATAACATTCTATACTGAGCATATATAATATCTAACAGTTGGGCTTTGAAGATCACTTCTTCCTCAGTTGTAACCTTTGATGTAGCAACATCCTTCGAGATAGGAGGCTACAAAGAATTCAGAAACCATTCTAAAAGAAAGGTTCAGGGTATGGAGGTCGTAAGCAACCTCTTTCATCCACTCCACTCCTAGATATGATCCGAGATATGAGTGGTTGTGTCCTGGCGTAAAGTAAACAAAAGTTCTAAGCCAACATCATAACGAAATGACAATTGGAAGTGGTTAAGGAAGAATAACACCATGTGACCGAAGGTCCCATATGCCCCCCTAGGTAGCTCGATATACCATTTCACAGTGACCCTAATGAGGGTGCGTTGAAATAATCTTAACCGAATAGAATTTTCATTAAGGGAATTCGAGGATCACCATAGGTGAATCGTAGTAATTTGATCACCAAGATCCTCACCATTCTTACCTTTGAATTTCAGAATGTCCGAAGGAAGCTTGGTGGGGACGGGGGGGCGTGTAGGATCATGAAACATAGGGTTGTTCATCAACTTAGACAATTCTGGCATATTAAGCATGGCCAGAAAAGGGAGACGAGGTTGTGGCATCTATCCCCAAGATCCCTGGAAAGATTGTGTTTGAGGAACTGCAACCCATCCAGGGTTGTGGTAAGAAACATGGCCCTGTCCAGGATTTTAAGTCCCTCCTCTAGGCTAATTCATAAGAGGTTGGTTGGGAATAATTAGGAATGTTCTGATGGGGGTTATAAAAATTCCCCTAGCCAAAGTGGCTCTGGGTTGGGGGTTTCCCAAGGTGTGAAATTGACCTCCTCTACGTGTGAATCCGGAGGATAGAGGTGGATTCGTCATGCCAAATGTGTTGGTCGGAATCAACACTGAGGAGGTAAGGGTATAGGATGGAACTTGAGCAGAAGCATGTCTGCTAGGTTGGTTTCTCCACCCAGAAGAAAGAGGATTAGACTTGGGCTTAAAAGAAGGAATGACTCCCATATTAGGAGTCGTTTGAGAGATATAATAATCACCAATGAGAATTGAGTATAAGGAGGTGTAGTTCCCCCAAGTCCAATGCTAGAATTAGGGCCAACAGATGGGATGGAGTTTGAAAATTGTGAAGTAAAATTCGACATACCATAGAAAAATATACTAGAGGCCATAGGGATGGAATGAACATTTTTTCCTGGTGAGTGACCAAGAGACCCAAATGGGTTCAAGGAAAGAGATTGAGCATTCACTATAGGATGGGAAATAGTAATGATAGGTTCCTTTGACACTACAACCATTGTGGTTGCAGGAGTCAAAGGGGTGCCATTAACTATAGTAAGTGCGGAATTCAAAGGGATCCCAGTATTTTGAAGACTTGGTTCAGTACTCATCCTTGTAGAATCACAAGTCTGAACAGTGGAGGTGTGTGTACCACATCTAATAACTCTATACCTTTTATAAGGCAAAAACTTGAAATACAGTGGTAATTGTAACAAATGATGGGACCAACAGGGAAGCCAGTCTAACTCCACGATGAATTATGACTCAAGATACAAAAAATAAAGCCTAAGGCCAACTAGTAATCAAAGAGCACACCAAAAATCAAATGACCAATATGCACAGAAACAGGGTAAAGTGGTTGAAAGGGGCCTCCCTCCCTAAAAAAGGTATGTCTCACCCAAGAGGGGCCTGAGACTCCCTACTAAAGATAAAAGGTAACAAAATCAATTGCAAGGGCCCTCGTGGTCTTAACAACCATTCGGTTAGATCCCCCCAAAGAGGTAATCCTCCATAAAGGTTGTGTGTTGTCCAACCCTTATATGACCTAGGTTACCTTCAGAATAACCCTTGCAAGTAAACTATGTGGCACCTAAGTCAAGCAACTAAGACACCAATGTATAACCAATGAAAAAGAGAGCATTCATAAGTTAGGTCCACCGTATGGGCAGGGTAGAAAAGCTCAAAACCTTGAAAGTATCGCCTCTCATGGAGGTAAGGGCACTAGAAATATCCCCAGATACGAATAAATCCCATAAATATCTCTGACGCTAAGAAGGTATCGAGGGGATATCCCTTCAACCAACCTCACGCGACCTCGTGATTAACTCTTGTGTAAGTGAAGCCTCTTGATATTACTGATTATACAATGGATTTATCCACTCCCTTTGTCAGACACATATGTTGATGTAATAGCCTTGGAGAAGTTTACTCACAAAATTCTATTCCAAGGCACTAAATCCTAAGCTAGTTTGAGCACCCTAGAAAATAAAATCGTGACTGATCAATTTTAAATTATAGCATTAATTTTAATGTCCGTACTTACTAAAAAAGGTATGGTAGTGAAACTCATGTTGTTATGACTCAACAAGTAAAGTAAATATGAATACAGTGCAAAGTCATAAATTCAATTTTCAATAAATGATATGCTTCTTAAAACAATGCAATTTTCAATTTCAACTCTGCAATTCTAAAGTAAAAAATGCAATCTTTCTTTACATGCACTAAACTAATGAAAAAGACTCAAAATATCCAAATTCCAAGCAATGCAAAATGACTAATATTTTTGTATTTTCAATATAAGAAAGATGAAAATGCATGGACTGAACAACAACTTTATATATACAAATTTTATTGCGTATCGAAAGAGACAACTCAAGTAGGATACCAAGAAGAAGGACACCCAACCTAATGTACAAGGACAATGAAAATGAAAAAATGATGAGAAAGACTCCGCCCATAAATTCATCCAAAGACAGGTTTCATGTCATCCCACAAACACTTAAAAGTCACTACAGAGACCCAAGAAGACTCAATAGTCATCAAAACCTACCCAACAACGACCAAATCGAGCCAACAATAAAAGGAGGTTGATGTACGTGATTTTTCAAGGAAACAACGCATATGTACACATCTTGCAGAAGAACAACACATGTATATACATGACTGTCAAGAAAAAAAACACATATATGCTTCAAACACAAAGCTAGGAAAAGGAGAAGGATGAAAAACTCAGACCCAGAGTGAACATAGGTTGTCAAGTAATGATATGACAAGAAATGCAATATGAACGAGAGAAATCTAAGGATAAAAACACTCCAAACCCTAAGAAACAAGATTCAATCCCCAGTATGGTCGCCAATTCTGTTACGTAGAAAATCTTTCTATGGAATGGGTAAACCAAAACAGATGGAAATGGCTTCACAAATCAACTCTATTCTCAAGTATTCTATATAAACATATATTCTAGCAAGACAAGATAAAAGGCCTACCTTGTCAAGACGTTCGATGAAGTCCACCATTGAGAACTTTACCCAAAGAAATGTACTTTCAACTAGTCCTCAAAAACCAAAAAAAACAAGCATATGGTGATAATATATTATGTTAGCACATTCAATAGCATAATCCATTAATATACATAACAAATACGCCCATGGAATAATAATTCAAATATTTTCAATATATTAATTGGACATGAAAAGAGTATTTCTATTAATATATGATCATGATAAGTGAAAACGTTACAAACTTCTGTGTCGGCACAGTTCAGAACTGAGAAGCTAACTTTCTGCCAGTTGGGCCTCCACCACTTCAATCCTCCACCAGAGGCAAGCTCATAGAAGTGAGAGAATGAGGATCTCAATCAACAAGGGAAGAGATTGGGGGCTGAACACTGTGTTCAGACTTAAAGGACAAAGGGATGCAGACTCAATATGAAGTGAATAATTTCTCCAGAGTAACTTTTCTCTCAAAGTTGACATCTTTCTCCTCCTTTCCCTAGCTCGGAATTATCCCATTTATAGCCTTCAAATGGAATTGACGGTCCGATTCAGAATTTTTCCAGTATATGGAAGGCCAAGGATCATAGATCTCCTATCGTGACATGGAAACCCAACACCATTTTTCATTTTTGGGCACAAATCACGATGTACGTAGGTTATAGTGGTTTAACCTGGGTATACGCATGTTGTATAGTAGGCAAGGTGTGTACATGTGGGAAAATGTATTTTTTAGCTCTGGGATTTGCATAAAGGGATGAAAATTCTGCATAGGGAAATGGAGAAAGGCCCTCTATGCAAGATTACATAGGGTGACGAAAATATTTCTATAACATATATATAGTAAATCTGGTTTCTATTCTATAAGGAAATAAGCTGAAACTATAAAATGTAGCGAAAACAAGCTTGCTAGAATGGTGGTGGATTATCTCTGAGAAGAGACATGATGACTGCATTCATTTGCAAGAAGATGATTATAATTAGGCTTTGAAGGCATTTTTACAATAAACAGGAATGCCAAAAACCCTATACATCCAAAAAACCAAATGCTCGGATATGAAGCGCCAAAATTTATGTGGGCCCCATTTGGGTAAGTTAGTACATCAACTTCATGGGGTCGTAAATTTTGAATACAATCTCCATTTTAGGCACACGATAGGCCATTGGAAAGGTCATTTTGACTATGGAGAGCCCTAAAAAGCATTGTTTAGGGCCTCAAAACAGCCCCGCAAGTCAGGGACCCGAAAACTAGGGAAAAAAGTGCCAAAGTGGAAAACTGCCAAAATGAGCCAGTTGCAATAGGTGGGAGGCCACTGACATCCATCTAGATCAATCATATTGGAACTATAAGGGACTCTCGGTCCTATGGAACAATCTTTGCGTAAGTGCCATATGGCACATAGCTTCTAACTAGGACACCCATGTTTGGTAAGCCTCTATCATTCAATAATGACACTTCTAATAGCAATAGGAAGGTTCTATGTCGCTAATAAATGGGTTTGTACCTAAGGAATATAGATCAAAGTCATAGGATGATGTAAATATGCAATATGGAGTGGAAACCTATCTTATATGTTGGTCAAAGAAAATACCTGCCGAAGTCACGAACGAGCGATATGATGCTAGAAACTGTAAAAATCCCTGGAAAAAGCCATCGAAACCAACTCCTTCCACTGTATTATTAGTCCATTAGGTCAAAAAACTAGAAAAAACTATGTAAAGTGGGTAAACATTTTCTACAAATAGTAAAAATAACCAATTTAACCATATCGACTGACTTTTTTACCCACATAGTTCATTTTGGACCAATTTACCCATGATATTTGAGTGTCGATTGTAGGATCTATGAGCGATGAAATTGATAACTGTCTAGACCAAGTAAGTATTATTTCTCTCCTCTTCATTTCTAGTGGTTTACATTTTCAAATTAGGCCCCATTTTTTTAGTTTTAAAGGGCACAAATTATGAATTAGGGTGTACGCAAACTGTAATTCATCAAGTCGTGTATATGGAGACATGTACATGGGAAAAGAAAAGCCTAGCCGCGTATATGTGGCCCTACATGCGAATGTTAAAATTATAACTCGCTTACAAGTCCGCAAATAAGTTTTTTAAATAGTTTGACTTAAAAAATGGGCTTTCCTTTTGTAGGATGGTACTTGAATGGAGAGAGAGAGAGCATGAGGAAGTGCATGCAACAATGGAGAGAGATGTAGGGGCCCAAAAGGCTCTAAAAAGATGTGGTCTTTATAAATTTTGGTCTCTCAAAGGAATGAGGGATCAAGTGAGATTGCTTCAAATGCTAGTAAACGTCTAGGATCCAGATAGAGAGGCCTTCAATCTCGATGGGAAACCATTGATAATTGAATTCAGGGACATATTTTTCGTTATGGGATTGTCTCATTGGGGTGAGGTGGTGAATCTCAAAGCCCGAGGAGCTAGGGGTGGTATGAACATAGAGGATTACATTTCCACCCACTATGTTGTAGGCAAAAATAAATTATGGATTCAACTCCCCATCACGGCAATTGAGAACTTGATTTTAAATATCGTCATCCTTGTACTTCATGGATCATGGGGTCGGCCTCGTTGCACCAGGATTCAATGCCACTCATTTTTTACATAGTGGAGTGCTTGCGGCCTAATATTTATGACTGGTGTAACTCACTACTAGCTAATATGAAGAGCTAGATGATAGATTGCAAACAGGGGAGGAAAAAGAACTTTAGGTTTGCATCTATCTTATGTAGTTTTTTCTTTGAGTGGGTTCCAGGTTTGAGTCCTAGAGTGGATATTATTCCATGCAGACCACGTGATCCAGCCATGTCATGGTGGATCGAGGTGATGAGGTAGTTAGGAGGTGGTAGGGTACCAACCCCCTACAACGATGAGTTCTTATTCTGGTGGCAATGATAGGTGATAGCCATAAATGACTACCCTTATGTTGGGATTGACTACAAAGGATATACAAATATTTTGTTTCCACTATATTCCACCTATGGTGATATAGGTATGAAATGTTCATATATATTTCATTTTTTGTGTGTTTTTCAAAAAGAATAAAAAAAATAAAAAAATTGAATGGTGTCAAGTATTGATAATTAATTTTCTATGCAGATTTCGGTCCACGACAACCAGATGGATTCCCATGACATCGACAGAGGAACCAGGGAGACGAGCCAGCGGGATGAGAAGCAGATAAAGTGCTACGAAATGTGCAGGGGAACCTGTCTCGTTTGACACACATGATTCCTATGGTTTAGGTAGAGGATTTTCTAGAGGCTATGTAGTGGCAGATGGTGGGTGTGCCTTGTGCATGGGTGCGAATCTTTTAGTGTCTCGCAAATTCCATAGTATGTTATCATGATACACATTCGACACCCCCGACCTAGATGCCATGGACATTGTATCGATTGCCCATATATGTATTTTGAGGGTGTGAGCCCCATTTTTTACTATGACACCATATTTTTGGAGAGATGAAATACAAAAAACATTGGTCTTCAGATTTACTTATGTTACAATGTCTACATTGATGAATGTGTTTTCTTTACTTTAGTTATGTGAAAAATGAAAATCTAAAACATAATTAGCATATGCATTGGATACATAATTAGAACTTCTAGGAATGTGATTATAAGTAATAAAATCAAAGTGTCATTCCAAAAGTCGTACCTGTAGGAAGCGTTAGAGTAGAATAGGGTCTCACAAATGGTAACTACCATTCAACTGACATACTACTAACTGGGAGTCTAGGCGAACTTCTAAATAATGAACACCATGTGAAATGGTGTTTCATAACATCTCTATAACAAGACTATATTCAGCCACATTATTCGTTCATGTTCCTAGACAAATGCCACTTGAAGACACCAGTTGACCCTCGGATGAATAAATGACCCAAGCGACAGAAGTAAAGTTCCTTGTATGATGACTAGCACCGTCTATGAATACTAAGTAAATTGAAGACTTTGTTGACATCTTCAAACGAAGGGAAAACTTGATAAGAAAGAGGATGCCAGAAAGGAATATATATATATATATATATATATATATATATATATATATATAAACACACTAAGATACACTAG
>JASDQU010737536.1:6148-56419 GCA_032191745.1 Picea mariana
TTTATGAGGAATGTTGTATGGAGTTTGATCTTTTATATAAAATATCTTCCAATTTTAAAGATCGAGGTGCTAGTAGTGAAGAAAATGTTGAAGAAGTAATTGTTCCTCACGATCCTCAACAAGTTTCCAATGTTTTTCAAAATGATATACTTTTCCAAGGAATTGGAATAGAAGAAAATAATCAGAAAAATGAAATTGGCAACAGTCATGAAACTGGAAATATGTAGAGACAATCCAAACTCCAGCTAGAACAACATGAAGAAATAGCTATCCTTGATCTAATGGTAGTTGATTTGGAGGAATTCATCAGCCTGAGTTATGCACTTTTCATCTCATAACAAAAGGATAGCAGAATACTTAATGCAATAGATGTTGCACATGAGTTGTCCTGTCTTCTGAATCAGCTAGGATTTCACCGTGAGCTCCATGAGCCAGTAGTTATTTTAATGGATACAATTTTTCAGAAGACCCCTTATGTTGCAGCTTTGGGTTTGATAAAAATTTGCAGTTGTAAGTATGAACCATTGATGAATTTTCTACTGCAAAGGTTATATTATTTTTATGCTTTCATATGCAATATACAAGAAACTTGTTTTACTATCCAAATGATTATATCAATGTAGTATTATCATCCAATAGTTGCAGAGTAAATAAACAATGAACAAATGAGAAATCATACACATACATAGTACACCAATGTTTTTACATGGAAACCCAAAATGGGATAAAACCACAGAATGCTTTTTATTATATGTCTTTAAGAATTACATTCAATGGAAGCACCAAATTCCTTTGTTTTCCAGCTACAACTATAAGGAAGCTCCAACCCCCTAGTTTCTCAGGTTACAACCTGAAGGAAGCTCCAACTCCCCAATTTTCTGGCTACAACCAGAAGGAGGATACAACCCCCTATGTTCTCAGGCTACAACTGAAAGGTGGTTACAACCATATATAATTTCTCTGTCCAACCACCCTGACATAGAAGTAGAATTATGGAACCACTGTCACACTATCATTGTGAGATATATTTCCGTAAACCTATACCAATCAACTTGCACCAAACAACCTATAACAACCCATACCAAACAAACTGTAATCAACATGTACCATAAACAAGTGCATCAACCATGCACCAAACCTATACAAATAACCTGTCACAATAACCTATCAAAGCGACCTATCACAACAACATGTCTCATCAATATTATCATCCAAATCATATCTACTCACCAAGATCAATCACCAATACAAATATCAATCATATGCATAATATCACGAAGATGTGCATCAACCAAGCATAATAGAACAACTCATAATCATCACCAAGATCAATATCTACTTCTAATAATATACCAAGACAAGTATGCTACATCATCCATAAACCATGTGTCAACAATACTAATAACAAGTGCCTCCAACCATGCACCAAGTATGTACCAATCATGCATCAACTACTCATCAACTATGACTCATCAAAATGTACCAACATCATCAACTATACACATCATGTATGTGCCAACTCATCAACTACTTGTCTCAACCATGTACCCAACATGTACCTCAACCAAAATCCCTCATAAATTTCATCATCCAAATTTGATTTGTAACTTTGTAATAGACTTGGTGTATATGATCACATACCTGCAAACCTTCCTTAACTTTAACAACAAGAGACTAACATTTTCATCAAACTTTACTTTAGTTTCACATGACTAATTTTGGATTAATCAACAACCCTAACTTGCAATAATGATAACTATGTACCTATGATGAATAAATATCTGAAAATGGTACACAATGTTATTCAATTTTGTTTATCAAAAGAATTTATAGCAAATTCATACCTCTCAGAAAAGGATTTATAGCAAAACTGGCATACCTTGTTGAATTTTGACTTATTCTTGAGAGCGAACTTGTAGATCGTGCCCCACATGGAATATTTGTTGTACGGATATGAAAATGGTACACATAATACTACAGACTATACTATAACCAATACATTTTGTCTTATTGAATTTGGATCTATTATGAAAAGTTATGACGTTTTCACCCTAAACACCTGTTTCTGACTAGTTTTAGCACTAGCCACAAACCCTATTTTCCATGGAGTGTAACTCCAAAAATACAATGACCCACAAGATAAAAAATTTATCAAAGATATTTGGATATGTTTTATCAACGGCCTCCCAATTTAACTATCTAAATCATTCTATAAAACACTTTATTGCGAAAATGGTGAGATGACCTGTAAATAACATACATTAGAAAGCATCATCAAAAGAATCTGTTCTCCCTTGAATTTTGGCCTTCTTTACTTCACCTTCCCTCTAAAATTCAGCTTAGATATCCTTTGGTTACCTCAGTCACTTGTATATATTCAATATTCTCAAGTGTGATTAAAATGAGAGAGCATTTCCTCTTATTTATAGTTTCATGTATCTTCCTCAAGGGATTACCTTTTAACCATCTTAACCCAATTTCCTTATTTTAGGGTTAACCCACTTCTAACCACTTGTCCACTTAGTAATTTCTCTATGAAATTTATTATTTAAATAATTTCTTTTGTATCTACTTTGACTTATAGTACAATCATCACTTCACTTTATTATTTACCTTCTAAAATCTATTAAACCACTTTCCTTATTTTAGGGCTAACCCACTTCTAACCACTTGTCCACTTAGTAATTTCTCCATTAAATTTATTATTTAAATAATTTCTTGTGTATCCACTTTGATTTATAGTACACTCATCACTTCACTTTATTATTTAAATAATTTCTTCTGTGCAACCACTTTGACTACTATGACCTTTGGGGGCTTCTAGATGACTCATGAGGGTTCTCCAACTTCACATGGCCATAACTCTCTAACTGTGAGGAGCTATGTGACGTTCCACATACCACCGAAAATGGAATGAAATGTAATATCCATCCAGAATAGTCTTACCTTAAAATATATTAAAACTCATAGCATTATACATAAAACAAACTTGGGTCCATTACCCAAAACTTTGTGCTACCGGAATTCGCTACCAGAATTTCTTTAAGGGTTGAAATCAATGACAACCAACCCAAATAATCAACAATCTCCCCCTTTGGCATTGATGGAAACACTCTAATGCAATACTGAGGTCATATCACTCATGCTCCCCTTGTGACTATCGGTCCCTCTGGAACCATGCCTCTGTGCTCTTTCTCCAAGCATTTACCTTTTCATATGATAAATCTCTCCCCTTTTATCATATAAATCTATCCCCCTTTGTCATCAATGGAAAAGGTATATTTCCATCTAGGATTTCTCCCCCTAACTGAGCTCCTCCTGAAACTAATATCCCAACCTGAATTGTCCTTCTTATGGTGCTTCCTCTTGTAAATATAAGACATATAAGATAAGCATTCAAAAGCATTCATTTTGGAGTAGAAATTACTCTGAGTCTCTGGCAAAGATACTCAAAGGCTTCTCATGGAAGCAATTTTGTAAATATTTCTACCACTTGTTATTTTGTGCCCACATATTCAACTCTGATGTTCTTCTCTGCAGCCTATTCCTGTATAAAGTGATACTTTATTGTAATGTTCTTCATCTTGGAGTGCATCGCCGGGTTATTTGAGATACTGATGGCACTTGTATTATCACAATAGATTGGAATGGGCTCATCATACTCAAACTATAAATCTGTCAGAGTGTGCTTCATCCATAGAACCTGTGTACAACATCATGCTGCTGCAATATACTCTTCTTTGGTTGTAGATAAAGATACTGGTGATTTTTTCTTTCTTAGCAAAGATATTAAACACTCGACCAAGTAGAACGATGCCCCACTGGTGCTTCGTCAGTCATCAATGAAACCTGACCAATCTGCATCTGTGTGGGAAATAAGTGATATATCCTTTCCTTTTGGATACCATAATCCAAACTCTTATGTTCATTTGAGATATCTGAAAATCATCTTCACTGCTAATACATGTGATTCCTTTGGTGTTTCTTGAAATCATGCCACATGTCCAACTGCTTGCATTACATCTGGTCTAGATGTTGTCACATATAGTAAGCTACAAATCATTGACCTGTATTGCCTCTTATCTATAGACTTTGTTTCATCATATTTTCTCAACTTGCAACTGGTTTGCATAGGAGTGGTAACTGGTTTGCAATCTTTCATTCCGAACCTCTTTAGCATTTCTTTGATATACTTAGTTTCAGAAATAAAAATTCCTTGGTTTCTTTGATGTATATGAAGACCCAGAAAGAAGGATAGTTCTCCAAGTAATGACATTTCAAATTCATTCTGCATATCCTTTGCAAATTTCTTGATGTAGAGGTTGTTGTCTGCACTTCCTTTTCTAAACCCTGCTCGTTGTACATATTTATCCAGTCTAGAGTACCATGCTCTAGGAAACAATTGTTCAATGTAGACTTTTTCTTCAAGTTCCCCGTTCATAAAAGTTGATTTTACATCCATATATTTCCATACTGTTCAAGACTCTGTTACACAACTGTGCATAATTTTAACTCATATGCCATTGTACTATCATGAAGTACTACTACAACTAATTAATCTATCATATTGTACTTTTGTTATCTAAATTCATTGAATCTGTCTATTCAAATTATGCAAGCTACTCGAAGGATGGTTCTCTGGTTTGTCTTAGCTACCGCATAGACTACCCCTGTCTATTATTCATATTATCTGGAATTCTCTAAGTTGGATGGATCAGAACAATTCATTCTCTAAAGTGTATTCATCATCATATTCATTAGTATATTCATCATCTCTTTGAGCTCTAACTTCTTTCTTTCTATCTATGGATTCATCTTTCACTACAGTGCCTAAAAGTAAAATATCTTGAACTTGTTCTTTATTTACATTTCCTTCTTTTCTTCCAATTATTTTCCAAAGCTTTCTGTATCTGACATCTTTCCTTTTCTCTGTAGAATTTTCTTCATCTCATTTTATTTACAATCTTGTGATCTCTGGCACCTGGTCTTTGTTCACTTGTTCTTTGTGTTTTAAACAACCACTGTCAGCATACCAACCATGCTTCTTCTACTTATCTTGTAGAGCGAGTGTGCATTCTTCATTGTTATACTGATTCGGATTTCTTATCCATGTTCTCTTTTGAGGATCTTGTCTGTGATTGTTGTTGTTTTGTTGTGGTTATCTAGGAGGGACTGTCATTCTACAGTCTTTAGCCATGTGTCTAAAGTTATTGCACTTGTAGCATTCCACTTCAGTTCTCAATGATTCAAACATGTTGTAGCTTTTTCTCTATGTTTCACTAGGCCTTCTTGGATAACCATTTTGTGTATGACTTTCAAAATTGTTTATGTTCCTACTATTAGCTCTGCAATTTACAACTTTATGTCCAAAATTATTGCATGCATAACATAAACCCAAAAAAATAGTTTGATACCTAGGAGTTGAAGATCTTCTGAAAGGAGCTAATCTTATGAATCCTTCTTATTCCTAAGGCCTATTTTTTTCTTTCGGTCATTGATTCTGAAATCTGAATCTTCTTGGTGGAGGAGTGTCCCTGTAATCTTCCTTGTAGGTATTCCTATCCCCTTTGATTATTTATGCATAACTTTTTCAATATTTTTCTTGTTCTGTTGCTTTGGAGCTTGATCCATTTTATTTCTGATTATATCCAACTACGGACTTGTCATGATTATGCCTTTGACTGTTGATAATGTCATCCAAAACTTTTCAGCTATTATGCATATTGTTCTTTTGAAGATCCTTTCTCAATGTGACAATATCTGCTTCCAAATTTCCAATGATCTTGTCTCTTTATTCTAATTGTTCTTTGAGTGCTTCTTCAATTATTTTATATTCTTCTATTTAAACCTTCAATTCCATGATGATCTGCTCTAGTTCTTGAGTGTCTTCCTTCTTGTCTAGTTCTTCTTGTAGCTTCTTGTTTTTCCTATTTTCTCTTCTTATAACTTCTATGGAAGTCAACAATTCTTCTTGGTAGTCAACTTCTTCCTCTTCATATTATTCTTTGGTGTCTTATTTATCAGATTCTTCTACTTCCATGAATAGAAAATTTTATGTATCACTGTCACTGACTTCATCTTCATCTGATGAGGAGATGTTTTCTTTGGTGCATAAGCTTTTCTTGAAAACTTTCTTTGTGGTTCCTTTTCCTTTAGATGTTTGTTTTCTATTTGAGTAATCTTCATCATTCCCCTTATTTTTCTTATGAGAACATTTGTTATAAAAATGACCAATACCATCACAATTAAAACAAATCAATGGAATCTTACCTTTATATATGTCTTTGGTTCCCTTGTTTAATCTCTTGAAAAAATTGGTCATTTCTTCATCATCTTCCAATATGTCACTGTTGTTGCTATGTTCTTTTTGTTTTTGTTTTCCCTTTTTCTTTTAACTTTTGTATTATTTGAAAACTGATTCTTTTATATCTAGATTTTCTTGTTCAGTTCTCATTTCATATGCTGTGAAGATTCCATGTAGTTCGTCCATGATTTTTGAGTCTAGATATGCTCTTTCTTCTAGTGTTGATATCTTAGGATCAAATCTCATAGGAATAGATCTTAGTACCTTTTGAACAATTACAGATTCTTTAATTTCTTCTCCCAATCCTATGATTACATTTATTGTTTCATTGACTCGTAAGAAGTAAGTTGCAATATTCTTATCTTCCTTCATCTTTAGTTGTTCGAATGGACCTTTGTAAGTTTGAATCTTTGCTACTTTGACTTTTCAATCTCCTTCATAAATATTTTGAAGTGTCCAAATCTCTTTAGCAGATTTACAATGCATAACTTTGGTGTATACCAATTCACCAAGACCATTAACAAGTGCATTTGTGGATTTGGAATTATTTTGACCGATGTTTATTGCACTTTCACTTGTTGGCGGAACTGTTGGTTCTTTGTATCCATCTACTATAGATTTCCAAATTTCAATTCCTTGTGCATGTATATATGTTTTCATCCTTATACTCTAGAATGCATACTTTTGTCCATTAAACTATGGTATTCCATGTCTATACATGTTGTTTCTCTCCATGATCTACCTTTCAATGGTTAAACTGATTCTTGAAGGAACCTTATATGATACTAATTGTTGGATTACTAAGAGGGGGCATGAATCAACAATAGAGAAATTTAATCCTTTTTAACCATAAAATACAAGTCTTATATCAATGTAGCATTATCATCCAATAGTTGCAGAGTAAATAGACAATGAACAAATGAGAAATCATACACATACACAATACACGAGTGTTTTTACGTGGAAAACCAAAGCGAGAGAAAACCACAGAATGATTTTTCTTATATTTCTTTAAGAATTAAATTTATTGGAAGAACCAACTTCCTTTTTTTCCAGCTGCAACTTGAAGGAGGCTCAAACCCCCTAGTTTCTCAGGATACAACCAGAAGGAAGCTCCAACTCCCCAATTCTCTGGCTACAGCCAAAAAGAGGCTACAACCCCCTATGTTCTTCAGCTACAACCGGAAGGTGGCTACAACCACTTGTCCTTTCCCCATCCAACTACCCTGACGTAGAAGTAGAATGATGGAACCACTATCACACTATCATTATGAGGTATACTGTTGTAAACCTATACTAATCAACATGCACCAAAAAACCTGTAACAACCTGTACCAAACAACCTGTAATCAACCTGTACCATAAACAAGTGCATCAACCATGCACCAAAACTATACAAATAACCTGTCCAAACAACCTATCACAACAACCTGTCTCATCAATCTTATCAACCAAATCTAATCTACTCACCAAGATCAATCATCAAGATAACTCTCAACCATATGCACAATATCACCAAGATGTGCATCAACCAAGCATAACACAACAACTCATAATCATCATCAAGATCAATATATGATTCTAAGAATATACCAAGACAAGTATACTACATCATCCATAAACCATGTGTCAACAATACTACTAACAAGTAAGTCCAACCATGCACCAAGTATGTACCAATCATGCATCAACTACTCATCAACTATGACTCATCAAGATGTACCAACATCATCAAATATACACCTCATGTATGTGTTGACTCATCAATATGTACCAACATTATCAACTATACACCTCATGTATGTGCCAACTCATCAACTACTTGTCTCAACCATGTACCCAACATCTACCTCTACCAAAATCCCTCATCAATTTCATCATCCAAATCTGATTTGTAACTCTATAAAATAAATAGTGTATATGATCACATACATGCAAACCTTCCTTAACTTTAACAACAAGAGACTAGTATTTTCATCAAACTTTATTTAGTCTCACATGACTAATTTTGGATTAGTCAACAACCCTAACGTGAAATAATAATAACTATGTACCTGTAATGAATAAAGATCTCAAAATGGTACACAATGTTTTTCAATGTCATTTATGCACTTTCTCCAGACTTCACTACTTGGAACCTCTCAGAAAAGGAGTTATAGAAAAAATGGCATACCTTGTTGAATTCTAGCTTATTCTAGAGAGCGCACTTGTAGAGTGTACCCCACATGGAATATTTGTTGTATGGATCTGAAAATGGTAAAAAAAAATACAACAGAGTTCACTATAACCACTACATTTGGTATTACTAAATTTGGATCTGTTATGAAGAAGTTATGACATTTTTACTCCAAACACATGTTTTAGACTAGTTTCAGGACTAGCCACAAACCCTATTTTCCCTAGAGTATAACTCCAAAAATACAACAACCCACAAGATGAAATTTTTATCACAGATAGTTGGATATGTTTCTTCAACGACCTCCCAATTTCACGGTCTGAATCATTCTAGAAAATAGTTATTGTGAAAATGGTGAGATGACATGTAAATAACATACCTTAGAAAGCATCATCAAAAGAATTTATCCTCCCTTGAATTTTGGCCTTCTTTACTTCACCTTCCCTCTGAAATTCGACTTAGATATCCTTTGGTTACCTCAGTCATTTGTAAATATTCAATATTCTCAAGTGTGATTAAAATTAGAGAGCCTTGCCTCTTATTTATATTTTCATGTAGCTTCCTCAAGGGGTTACCTTTTAACCATCTTAACCCACTTTCCTTATTTTAGGGTTAACCCACTTCTAACCACTTGTCCACTTAGTAATTTCTCTATTAACTTTATTATTTAAATAATTTATTTTGTATCCAATTTGACTTATAGTACATTCATCACTTCACTTTATTATTTACCTTCTAAAATCTATTAAACCACTTTCCTTATTTTAGGGCTAACCCACTTCTAACCACTTGTCCACTTAGTAATTTATCCATTAACTTTATTATTTAAATAATTTCTTCTTTGTAACCACTTTTACTACTTTGATCTTTTGGGGCTTCTAGATGACTCATGAGAGTTCTTCAACTTCACATGGCCATAAATCTCTAACTGTGAGGTGTTATGTGACATTCCACATACCACCAGAAATGGCATGACATGTACTATCCATATAGAATAGTATTTCCTTCAAATATATTAAAACTCATACAATTATACATCAAACAAACTTAGGTCCATTACCCAAACCTTTGTTCTACTGGAATTCTCTACCGAACTTTCTTCAAGGGTTGACATCAATGACAACCAACTAAAATAATAAACAATCATAAGGGTTGATCTCTAGTTACATGATATATTTCAAAGGAAGGCAAGTTCATTTATGCAATTTATGCATGGTATAGTTTTATGGTCCACCGTATATAAAATTATTTTATATAACTCCAAATTTCATTTCATCTATATAATAATTGTTGATTCTATATGAGAAAAAGGTGGCATGTTGAAATTAAAAGGTTGGGAGTTATTTTTGGGAGCTCAACATTGACATCATATAGATCTTTCCATCACTTGAACCTTGGTTTAATCACTCATATTGATATGTATATATCCATCGCGTTGTTTTTTTGAAATGAACGTGGTTTTAATAAACATTTGAGTTTATGTGAAGTTGGGTCGTCATTCGGGTTGGCAATGTTATGGGTCTATTGAAGTAGTTATATGGCATGTGAACATTTACATATTTGGCAATACCTAAAAATTGTGATTGGTTGATTGTAATAATAAATTCTGAGATGGATTGGAAAGTGAATGTAATATCAATTTTTGGAGAATGTGATGCCCCTTGCATTCAATGCATGGGACGTGAACATTCATTCACTGAGGTATACCACCTTTCGTTGGGGTTTTGGAATTTCATTTTGATTTTGCACTAGTAAGTGACACCATGTTCCAAATATTGACCATGGTGGTGGTGTTAACTGGAGACTTGTTTTTTGGAAATTTTTAAGAACCAAAGGAAGGTATGTTATTCTAGCATGTACCCATCAAATTCACCTTTCATTTTTGCAAAAAATGGTTTTGGAATAGATATGCTTGATTGATAGTGGGTATGCTTGTTCTTTTCATCTTCTCGAGCTCGTTTTCATCATTCTAAAAGAAATAATATCTTGTTTTATCACTCTGGCACTTACTCTCATCCAAAAAATTGTTATCTCCTGGTCCTAACTATGTGAGTTCTCTATTTACGACTTGTTTTGGCTCTATGTAGCCTCTTTCTTGTTATTTTCATAAAATATACAGGCTCTATAACAGTCTCATTTTCCAATCATCAATATTTGAAACCGTGAACAAAAGTGGGAAAGGGACTCATGGGTTTTTCTCTTCATGTATATTATTTCTCTTTTGAAGGGTTTTAAACCCAGGTCTACAAAGAAAATTATGTGATTCTACTTGACCATGCATTGCAAAAATTTCTTTGAAAATTACATTGGTTTTAATTGTATTGTAAACCCTACCATTGTCGCCTTAACTCTGAGGTTGGGAAATATTTGGTTGTATTTTTTTATGTTAAGCCTTCGATATTATTTTGGTCCTGTACATGACAGAAAAGTGTCTTAGTTTAAACTTGAACTGTTAAGGGATTTTTCATGTTTGTCTGGCCCAATACCTTGCTTTCCTTACATGAAAATGTCAAGTGTATAGCTAAGGTTGATATATATTATAATAATTCTATCAAGTTTCAAACCCTCATTGATTTTGGTATATACAATTGCGGTATAATACATATGTATACAATTATTTTAAAAGATTTTGCACTGGCTTGATTGAAGAAATGTTGAAAGAAAAGATTTGAACCTCTTTATTGTATTTAACCTAAGGAAAGAACTAACCAAGACAGTTACAAAATATGGTTTTGGGTTCCAAAGTAGTTTCTATTGATTTTATTGGCATTCACATAACCCTTGTTGTATGATATTTGAAGATTATTAAAGGTTATGATGCATGAAATTTTGTGTTTATAATTAGTTACATCTAAATGCAGAGTTGGTTAAAATTTTTGGTTATTGGTTATGAGGCATATTTACTCGAATTTGGAATGAGGATGTGGATGGGTTGTCTAAGAATTAGAAAATGTTTTATTTATGTATACAGGACCAACCCCCTAATATTATCACTTTTCATTCACTATTCCTTAATTCCTAGGAACATATATCATTTTAGAAAAAATCATATTTCCTCCTCATGTTGTATGAAATAAGAAATGGTTTTCTATCAGTATGACATGGATATTTGACAACAGAAGTATATTTTGATCAATTTTAAAATTATGGTCAAGGGAAGAATTTGAAAGGGATGTGTTTCAAGGTTATTGTTTTTAATGGACTCTGTTTGGATGAAATCATATATATATTTTGGAAAATGGATTATTTTTTAGGGATGATCCCCTCCATACTCTCATTTTACATGAATTATTCTCGGTTACCAAATTTCGTTTTCATTTTAGTCCATATTTCTTCCCCTTGATACATAAGAAATTTCAAATGCCTCTTTTGGAAACAGATAGTGGGCATGCTATCAGTTAATGAAGATATGTTTGACATGTCATGCATGAGATGATTATTGGAAGATATTGCAACATTAATTAATTGTTGATGTCCGATGTGTTGTTATTTTTGAACATGTGACAATATTTCCTTACCATTTATATTTACTTTCCATGCATTATAAATCATCTCATACTCCCAATTATATTGCAATTCCCATGTTCCTAAATAATAATCAATTGTATGAGGTGATGAAGTATTTCAAAGAAGAGATGAAAATTTTGTCTTGAAGTACCCTTTTTGTTTATCCTTGGTTGTATGCATGCTTGTTTTTTGATAGAGTCAAATCTATTTCTAAAACTATGTTAATGAAAATGGTATTTGATGTTTCACTTGCTATTATATGCATACTATAATTTAGCCTTATACTTTATAGATAAGATTTTTTAGTAGAGGTAACTATAACAGAGGAAATAGAGGTAGAGGAACAAGGAAAAATGATTTTTAGCAAGGGGGAAACAAAAGACTCATATTTTCAATTCACTTTGATGCTAATTCTAAAGAGATTAATCAACTCTTACAAACATGTTTTCTGAACTTAGTCGGACAAAGATCCTTTCAACCTCCTCCTCCACCTAAAGGACCACGTTTTCATGCTCTCCCTAACATCTTTGGCATACCAGTATAGCCACATGTGTCCTTATCACTTGAGATCCAAGCCAATGATGGATTGAATGATGTTGTAAATCCTCCCCAAGTTCAATCTCATGTATGGCCCACAATGTCATTTCCATTACCTCCTCCTCCACCTAAGCGACATGCCCTACACATTGCATCAGAAATATCTCATACATATTCAAATCAACCACTAAAAATATTTAAGTCCCTTTCCCAAGAACCTGAACCTTTGAAAGGGAAACAATTGGGCAATTCTGTAAAGTTTGACCAATCTAAAGCATCCTCACACTTAATCACCTCAAATTCCCAGCGCCCTAGACATGAGGATGGACATACCCCTTTTGAAGATATACACTCAGAAGCATAAAAAATTAAAGGTAAAATTCCCATCAACGTAGATTCACAGATGCTCGCGCTGACAGAGACTAAGGAAAGTGGATAGAGGCAGACTGCCTCACACAAAAAATATGATTTATGATTTTATGATGTTATTTTAATTTGACTTCACTGTTGGGACATACTTTATTTATTTTTTGGACATCAATTAATATTTTGGACAGTTTGCTAATTTACTTATTTTGGTCATGTATATGCATACATACTTGGTTTTGGGAGTCACAAGTGTGTTTTGAGATATTTCATGTGTTGGATTATTGGGATATGTGTATATAATGAAGCTTGATGCAATTAATGCATAATTATTGATGGAGGAACACGATGATATTTTGAAAATTAAAAAAAAAGAGTTGTTAAGCGATCCCCATCTATTAGTTAATATTTATTATACCCTTGTCACTATTTATTAATATTTTCCTATGAGATGTCCCTATTTAACTTAAATTTATTTAAATAACTTAACCAAAAGTAGTTGGAACTACTCAAAACTACTTTTGGAGAATAAAAGAAGAGTTGAAGGGACAAGCAAAGGGGGAGAGAGATAGAAGCAAAACCTCTGATAAGGTTTTCTCTTGCATTAGATTGAGATTACATTACTACTTCATTCATTTATGAAACACTTTAAAGTTAAGAACTTCTTGTCAATAGAAGGGTTTTACTGAAGGTGGTGATCAGAAAGACCAAGAAGCATTGATTGTTGACATGATTTAGAAGGTTTATCATTTGTTTCTAATAGTCTATAAATTCTTATTGGATTTCTGAATTATTTTCAGTACTAATAAGAAATTTTGTGCAGAGTCAAGGAAGTGGTATAGTGTGGCTTGTTGATCCAATTATTTTCTAGTCTTGGTTTTACTTAGAAGGCACCAATCGTCTTTGTGTAATGTAACATTCCACCTCTGACTTCCAATTAGTATTCTGGTCCTTACCCATTCTGGGGTATGAAACAATGTTTTTGGCTATATTTCATAACTAACTAAATAAAATCATTTGATGGATTTTGTTAGAATATAATGGACGTGCTCATTTTACCATCGACAATATCACTATTATCACCCAACCATAGGCCGAAGCCACCCTCCAAGCACCTTAACCTTGACAGAGAATCACTTCGAAAGAAAACCCTAGGCTAGATAGTGAAACAAAGGGTAGCACACCTTTCTCCAAGGATAGTGCACCAAACAAGAGCTAATCAGATAGTCCAAACCATAACCAAGAGATAGTCCAAGCCAAAACATAATCTGCTAGTTGCAGCAACTGCAACGACAACTCTCCTCCAAACTTGCGCACAAACTGGGCAACTACAGTGCGCACAAGTGCTGCTCTACAATTCTGAGAATGCCTGCCAGAATGAAGACTGGCCTCCTATATTTATACTAATTCTATCTAACTGCCTGAGCCAACTTCTCATTCTGGGTGTCTATTTACTTAGTATATAATATTTCTTCTGGTCAACTTCTTCTCTTGTAGGCTAATAACCTAATACCAATTATCCTCTTGAGTCAACTTCTCTTCTAGGGTTATTAGCCAACTCATTAGGGTTTCTTCTTATTTATCGAAATATTTTATTCTCGTCAGGTTTACATGTGGAGGTAAATACCTCCTACAACTACCATAATATTAACACTCCCTCCTAGCTAGGGAGGTATTGCAGGCAATGGTCTTGAGCACAAACATACCATTCACCCGGTAGCATCAACATAGTTGTATAGACTATCTCATGACTAGATCATGAGCACCATCATCACCATCGGTTTCATCAGCTGCATCATCTCTCCAAACCATACTCTATCTGAGTAATTAGACATGATGTTGGATAAGTCACTCACACCATAGAGTGACACAAGAGCCATTCTTCTAATATGGACATATGTCTTAGAAAAATAAATGTCTTGAACCATTTTTCGTTTGGGAAATCTTTGTCCATTGATCATCCATCTAATTGATAATAATTTTCAACAGTGCTAATAGTCTTCAAGGAAATCAGAACAATATCATTCAATAGAACACAACTGTGTCTATCCATAGTAGTACACAACTACAATCCAGTGGTACACTACCACACCAAGTAGAACACAAGTACTTGATCAGTGATGTATAGTCACAAACAGTCGAACACATCCACCACAGTAGTATACATCCACTGTCTAGAGTCATACAGTCTTCATAACAATCATTTGATATCAACTTTCACAGAAACAATGTTATGATATAAACTGAATCATCTGGGCCATTCTTTCACTCACATCTGTGAGATCTTGGAAGAGCATTTGCCCTCAGAATATCAAACATCAATGATGAGCTATCTGGAATATTCTTCTCAAGAAAGGAAGAATAATTGTCCTAATTTCTGAGCCTGGACCATTCCCCACCCTGGGCCATTCCTCCGACACTAGACAAAGTGTAAGCTGGAGAGAATGAGTCTGCCCTAAGGAATGTCTATCCCTGATTGTTGAAACTGGACCATTCCCCACCTTGGGCCATTCCTCTGACACTAAACAAAGTGCAACATGGAGATAATGAATCTTCCCTAAGGAGTGACTGTTCGGACCATTTCCTAAGGAAATGATTGTCCTGCACGAACCTCCAAAACAAACCATTCCCCATGTTAACCACAATGGGAAATCACTTTCCTGCGAGGCGAGCCAATCTTCTTGAGTGACCCTCAATAAGAGAGACTACCTTAAACCATTCCCCATGTTAACCACAATGGGAAATCGTTGTCTATTGTACATCAGCAATCCATCAAACCATTTGCATTATGAAAATGACCATTCGATCTAGACCATTTTCCGAATTGGAAAATGCCAGCTTGTTAGAAATCTCAAACCACTTTCCGAACTAGAAAGGAACTGCTCATCCTGTACCATTTTTTGAACTGAAAAGAAAAATGATTGTCCATCAATCAATAACACATTAGTTCTCCCTCCCAACCTAGGATTCATCTCTTCCTTTTTTTTCTTTTCTTCTTTTTTTCAATAAGGAAGTCGTCTCCACGAGCTCCAACTTGAGTATGAAAACTATTTCATCTTGGATATAAGCTTTACCAAAATGTCTTCTTATCTTCTCATCTGTGGAGATATGTATTGGAGAACCACTTTCTCCTTTCTGGACTTCAACACGGTGTTGTTGGGAAAAACACCCTACGGACTAGCAAATAGAGTTCAGACTTTACATGCAGATTTGACCGAATAGAAATTACTTTCTACCTACATTCCTAGATTTAAATCCCCTTTTCTCAGTAAATTCATGGAAAGATCCACCTACCTTGTTATCGACGTTTGATGTCGATCCTCCGTTGTGCTTGATTACTTGTTCACAATGCTCCTTCCAAAGATGACCTGCACTCAAGACAAACAACAACTATGCATGCATGCTACTTCTATACTAACGGGTTATAAATCAAACATAAACTAACCAAAGCATAGGAAGTTCATGAATTGGGATGGGAAAATCATTCTCTTTATTACTTAAAATGAGTCAACTTACAAAAGTTGAGACCGGCCATCGCTCCTTGAACGAGATCCTGGGCTCCTCTTCTTCTGTCCTTCAGCTGCTTTGCTTTAAATCTCCTTTGGCATTAGGAAAGGCTAAAGGGTTGGGACAATGGAATACGTAAATAGGCAGAGTTTCTTTGCTATATTTTTTCCTCTTCCAAATGGTACCTCTACCCCTTCTTTTATAGGCTAGAAGGAGTTAAGTTTTTGGACGAACCCTCGGCCATGCATGGCTAAGAGTTTCAATTAACTCACCCATAGCTTTTTGTTCCATTCACAACTTTCCTTTTTTCATTCTTTTGTAGGTACACGTGGGCTATTGTGAGTCATCCAGCGTGTACACGTGTGCAATAATAGGTTAGGGCGCATGGGCCTTTACACAAGAGGATTTTCAAAGAGTTGTTCAGCAAAGTTTTGGCAAAGAAGGGATATGAGTTGGCCTGATGCCAGGTAAGCATGTGTGGTGAAATTTAGGGTTATAACAGATACCCCCTAATGTGTGATGTCAGAAGAGCATATGATGGCCAAAATACATTACCAATCTTTACTGATGTATCGAACGATTGAGCCCAAGGATCAGGAACCAGGAGGTGTCATCTGCAAAATAACAAATGTCTCACTGAGGTAGGCATACCCATGCTCGGGATAAAATAGAACCATGGCTACCAATCAAATACACTGTAGATCCATGTCAAATAACTATAAATAATATCCGTGAACAATACACAACAGAGCTACATCTTGAAATTAGAAAGATATACATATAGAGTATCCATCTTCCAGAAGCTGATTCGGCCTGATGGCTAGAGATGAGATCTTCAGAGCTCAAGAAACAACTTCAAAATCTTCAAAACTCAGGTAGGAGTGTAATATGAGTGTATGACTGCACTAACCAAAGGCCTTCAATGGCTCGTCGGTCATTGACGTGATAATCTTGATGATCAGACTGAAGGCTTCAATGATTTCGAACAAGGACTTGATTGGGTGTTAAGGATGGTTGGGCATGAGGACAAGAGACATAATGAAGAGGGGCTGACTCAAGCTTGGTGAAAAACTTCCCTTGGATAGTAGCACGACAAATAATGAGACTCAGGCAGCATTTATGTTAATCGTAAGTCTACGAAGTAGGAGGCAACGCAAACTCTCCATATGTTTGGAAGAATAACCAAATGGTGGAGGACACAACTCTATATAGCGAGAAAAGATTCCTAAGGTCGTACTACATCCTATAGTCTGATGATCAAATGGACAGATGTGCTTTATCCAAGGATGACTCATTATGCTGCCAATAAAGAAAATACTTTTCCCATCCTCTTTTTGGGGTATATTTGATTTTTTTGTTCTTTTTGATAATTTTGGAAACAGAATAAAGGAATATTACGTTACAATGGAGGAACGAGTATTGCAAACATACAAGCTCAAGGCACAAGGACAAGACTGATGTTCTGGAAAGTGATACTCAGGAAAAATCCTCCAGTGGCCAAAGGTGTTAAGACACAGAAGCAAACTGTCACAAGGCTGTTGGATAAGCTATGCAAATGCGGGTGATAAAACACACAATGGTAACGTCCTTCGATGTAAGTTTAACGAGCCCAAAGAAGGTAAGCTCGGTGGTTTTTCATATTTAAAGAGTCTGGAAAAACATAAAAGGAGACTCCATTGGGGTACCTTTTTCAAAGATAGTCTAGTCGGTTCGAAAAAGGGATAAACTAGCACCGATTAGACGTCGATTCAAAACCATTTTAACGAGTGTGACAAGGACAAGATCACTTGGCTATTTTTTCACTTTTAGGGAGTCTGAAAAAAGCTTAACTATGGACTTCGTCAGGAATATTCTTCTGGACCAATTTAGCGAGTGTGAAAGAATAAGGTCACTCGACAATCTTTTCAATTTTAGGGATTCTGAAAAGAGCTTAACTATGAACTCTATGGGGGTTTCTTTTTCATAAGTTTAGTCCCTCAGGCCTGAAAAAGGTATAAATTTATACCTGAGAGTACTCTTCTAAAGAATGGAAATTCGATAGAGTATACCTTTGTTCGTATAGTTGACCTTCCGGACCGAAAAAGGGGTAAACTATCGCCGAACAGACGTGACTTCAAATTTTAGTTTAACGAGCATGAAAGGCCACAAGATCGCTCGACAATCTTTTCATTTTTAGAGGATCTGAAAAGGGCTTAAAAGGAGACCCGTTTATTTTGGAGAGTCCTACGGGTGAGACAAAGAGCGAAGAAGAATCATGCAAATGAGGCTCAAACTCATATTCAGGAAAGACTATAAGGACTCCGAAGCCTACAATGTTTTAGAGACGGCATGGACACCATAATGCAACCAGGACCTACCTAGGGCATCCATATTCTGGTAAGCTCTACCACCAAGTTGCGACACTTCTAAAGTAGATATGATGGTTCCATGTCACAACCTAATGGGATCGATCCTATAGCAGAGGAAAAAGACAATGAGACACAAAAGTTGGGGTAATAACCTAACCTATATGCTCAAGTTGATTCTTGGAAAAAAAATTATGGACCGTCAAAATTTTCTCAAAACTCAAAAAAAGTGTCCCAATACCCGATCAAATCCCTCCCATATAACTCTTGAATCACTCTAAATGGTTTTTGGTATAAAGAAACTGATAAGGGAGGCCAAAAAAATGACAAAAAGAAGCCAAAAAATCTATAAATAGAAGCTAGAAGCTCATTATCACCATTGTTGATTTAGAAATTGACTCTAGAGCCAAAAGACCCCCTTTGCTAAAAATGGTGATTCTGGGAGCTACAGTGGATGAAACGAACTTCCTCTTGGACCAAGTAAGTACAAAATCCCTTATCTAGCTATTCAATTCTTCAATTTTGTCTTTAAGTTCATTTTTTGGGTGGGCGTCGACCTTAAAAAAGTCGGCCCTAGTACACGCGGGTTGCCTCTGGACAGGTCACATGTACACTCGAGCAGAGTAAAGGCTGCCCACATGTACACGCGACTATCTCCTCTACAGCTCGTGTGGACCCCCCCCCTTTGTAGAAAAAAGAATTAAAAGGCAGGTGCTGACCCTCCTGAACCTTGTTATGTTGGAAGGATGTATGTCCAGTGGAGGGAAAGGGAGCATGAAGCAATCAGTGAGTTGGTTGTGGGAGATCCGAATGTTGTGGCCGTGTTGATGCAATGCAGTTTACTGAAGTTCTTGCTGTGTCCATTTATGCACGTACAACCAAGGCTACTGAATGCCTTGATCGACTACTGGCACCCTGATGTAGAGGCATTTATGTTAGAGGGGCAATAACTGGTGCCCACCACTGAGGATATCTATTTTTTGACTGGCCTCTCAAGGAGAGGGGAACCAATCAACTTCAATACATTTCCTACGAGACCGAGTAAGATATCGAAACTGATAGCTGAGCACTGTGAGGCTAGGACTAATCGTGCGGGCTCCTAGGTACCTATTAGCAAGATCACTAACCTATCACTACAGACGATATTATTACTGATTGGGCGGATTACCGGTTCTGCAGCCTTGCATCAGGCTTCTCGCGCACAGATGAACTGTGCAATCCAGTGCTTGAATGCACAGATTTTTTACTGGAGTACCACATTACTGGAGTGCATGAAGAGGCAATTGACAGATTGCTGACAGCGGACACAAAGGAATTTCGGGTTTGGGACGATCTTGTTTCATTTTTCTTGGAGAGAGTTTCGATCTTTAGCCCTTGGGAAGTAGTATAAGGACATCATGCCTCATTTCCTGCAGTGTGTAGATGGGCAGTATTACTGCCACGACAGGGTGTTGGAAGGACCAATGAGTCCTTCAATGATGACTTCTTTGCATTGTTGTCATGGCAGATCCCTGTGATTGAGGACTACCCATATGCAGGGATAGATTTTTCTAGAGATCCTGAGATACCCGTACCTCCTGGTGAGGAGCGAGGGGAGATGGGTAAGTCTCCACCTTTGTAGTTTTTTTGTTTTCATATGTAATTTTTATGTCATTTTTGTGATATATATCATTTTTTTTTTGTACAACGTTTGTTGCATGAAGATGTGGGACCCGTGCGACCTGCCGATTACACATGGAACAGGCATCGTCCTAGGCTAGAAGTCGCAGCTGCCGCCGCTAGAGGAGCAGTAGTAGCAGGAAACCTCCCAGCTGGGAGGCTGAGAGAGTCCTTAGACGAGTTGACCAGAACTTCACTGCACTCACTCGCATAGTCTCGATGGCAGAGATAGAGGACCTGCCACCATCCATGCAGCCTCATGTAGTGGGGGCACCTCGTATGTAGGTCTGATTGTTTAGGCGTTTAGCCCATGCTGTGGACTATTATAACAGGGCCCATAGGCCCTGAACATATTTAGACTTTTTACGTGCCAGGAGCACTTACTTGTATATATTGTTTGAGGGCATAAGCCCTGTGACTCATTATTAGTCCCATTTTTGAGGCGCTTGCATCCATCTATGTACTTTGGTTTTTTTATGATATTATATATGGTTTTTTTTTTTTTTTTATCTTTTGTGTCTTATGGATCACGTGTGCAAAAATGTATTTACATGCTTATGTCAACGTTCTTTCATATGTGTGCAAGATGCCAATCTAAAATTTGATTAACTAGAGTATCTGTAATTTGGTTTAATCTCCTAGGAACATGAAAATATTTAATATAATCAAAGTTTCGTTCCAAGAGACGTACCCTAAGGAATCATCGGTGTAAAGTTGGATCATGAACCCGGTATACTTTGTTTAGATGTGACACAACTAGTTGAGCATTGAGATAGACCCAGAGATGAGAGATACCCAATGACAAGGCGTCACGAAGCAACTTAATAACTGCACTATACTCGACGACATTATTTGTGGTGTCACCTAAGCATATACCTCCGGAAGATAACAACTGGTCCTGAGGTGTAAAGATTACCCAAGCTGCGGAGGCAAGCCTCCACGTGTTCCAACTAGCACCGTCTACATACCCAACGAACACCTCGGAATCACTTGACATCTGCCATATTGATGAAATATAACATCAATGACACGTCCATAACACTTAAAAGAAACTAAAAAGAAATAGTACAAAGACTATACATATGTTACAAAAAGTTACCCACAGTGACCTGTCTATGAATAATACTTCTTGAGGTAGAGCCCATTTCTAGGCTCCTCCAAAGCATTCCCTTCAAAATCAACCAAATGATAAGTGCCATTTTTTAATGCCTATTTTATGATGAAGGGTCCGAACCACATGGGTTTAAATTTTCCTACCCCCAGGGGGTCCTTATCTTGTTCATAGACCAAGACAAGGTCACCCTCAAAGAAAATCCGAGGACGAACGAAGATTTGGCATGGATGGCACTTCTTGACCGATTTGATACAATCTTTGATAAGTGTCGGCCAGAAGTAACCTGCTCGTAGAATCTTTTGGGCTATTTCCAACCCAGACAAATGACCGCCATAAGCTCTGGTATGGCAATCATTGAGCATGATGACGGCCTCCTCATGTGTGAGACATCGACGTAAGACAAAATCTACACCTCTCCAATAAAACATATCATCGAGTATGAGATAATTCTTAGCCTGATGGCGTATCCGCCGATGCTCGTCACGAGAAGTAGAGGTGGGGCACTTCAAAGTCTGGAGATAGATAAGTATATCTCCATACCAGGGATCTGAAGATGTAATCAAAAACATATCTCCCTGGATAGGCGATTCCTTAGGCACAACGTCACTTGACTCAATCGAAAGTTCCGAAATAAGCTCTACGAAGACCAATGACTTTTTGGACTTTGCTAAAACCAAGTCTATGTCAAATTCTTGGAGGATGACCATCCATCTACTGATTTTTCCACCTATAACCCGTCGTGTCAACATGTACTGGAATGGATTCATGATAGTAATGATGGTGGTCTTGCGAAACAGAACATAGTGATGGAATCGTTGAATAGCATGAACTGCTGCCAACGCAAGTTTTTTGATATGAGAATAATTGAGTTCCGGTCCTACGAGGCCTCGGCTCATGTAATAGATCATTTATTCTGAGAATGAATCATCTTCCTAAACTAAAACCATGCCAATGGTTGACTCTGCAGTAGCCAGATATAATAAGAAATTGTTGTTATAGTTAGGTGGCCATAGTAGAGGTGCGGTTGTTAGGGCATGTGTTAATGCATCGAAAGAGTGTTGAGCGGCTTCATCCCAAAAAAAAGGAACGTCTTTCTTTAGTAAATGCATAAATACCTTGGTGATTTCGGCATAGTTGGCGATGAAGCGTCGTAAGAAGTTCGCCTTGCCTTGTAGACTCTGAAGTTGTAGGATTGTGCATGGGGGGGGAAACTAGATTATTGCCTCCACCTTAAGAGGATTGACCATGATCCTTGTTCTTGATACGATGAAACCTAACAAACGTCCTGACGTTACACATAAGCTCCACTTGTTTGGATTCAATCGAATCCTAAAGTAGCGACAATGTTCGAAGATTAGTCTAAGGTGTATGGGATGATCAATTCTCTTGCGAGAGCGTGATGCTAAATCATCTAGGTAGGCCTCAACTATATGATTGAGGTCATGAAAAGCAAAATACATGGCCCGATAGAATGTGGCTCCAACATTTTTAAGGCCAAAAGGCATCTTACGATATGCGAATGTACCCCACAGACAAATGAATGTTGTTTTATGTTGGTCTTCGGGTTTGATTTGGATTTGATTATATCCAGAAAAATCGTCCATGAAAGAAAAGGATTCACAACCAGCACATTCATCAATGATCTGGTCAACGAATGGTGTTGGAAAATTATCTTTGGGACATGCCTTGTTTAAATCATGGAAATCGGTACATACACGAATCGTGCCTTGTTTTTTATTGACCGGCACAGGATTTGACACCCATTGAGTCAAATGGATAGGATAAATAAAACCTTCCTTTAGCAATTTCTCAGCCTCAATCTTGATGGTTGTTGATTTCTTGGGATTAACTGGATGAATTTTTTGTCGAACAGGCTTAGCATCAGGATACATTGTGATTTCATGTTCAACTATTTTTGGATCGATACCTGGCATTTCCTCATAAGACTAGGCAAAAACATCGTGGAATTCTTTGAAAAGATTCATGTAAATTTGAATCTCTTCGGGGGAGCAATCCGCTCCGACGAAGACATTCTCCACGACGCCAGGGTTTCGGGAGATGTTGATTGGTATAATTTCAGTGATAGTCACCATATTTCCCTTAGCATAAATTTCATGTGTAGCTAAGAGATTAATAGGACACGGCTGATCTCCTGTCATGGTAACGGTGAATTCTCCTGCTTTGATTTGGATTATCTCTGGGAGAAAATATGATCTGTGATGAAGATCTTCCCAAGGTTTTTCCGGACTAGTCATTGCTTCGATTAATGCTTCAGCAGAAGGCAAGACTAAGTCTAATGAATCGATGTTAGCGAGAGAACCCTGAGCTCAAATAGGCTCTAGAAGTGGATCTAACTCTTGTGCAGGAATCAAATCAGGGTTAGCTGAAGCTTGCTGGACTAAAGAGTATGCTACCTCAGCGGTAGACAAGGGCATGGACATGCCTGGGTGCCCTGTCTCATCCATCGTGGCCGATGGGGAAGGAAGAATCCAAGAATCCTCAAAGTAAGTCGTGCGGAATGACGAAACTTGAAAAATATCAACCTTATGGTGATTAGATATAAATTTGATATCGTCATGAGGAGGTGGGCAATTGAAGGTACCCATGAAGGATGGGCACAAACCAACTCCTATGTTAATGACACCTAGTTGAGGATTATCAATCATCGGGACCATGGATGCCCCCAAAGCTGGGTCAGGTCTAGAGAAAGACAATTGATCGATGGTCACTATCCGACCCTCTTGTGGAAACCACAAGACTCAAAAAACTATAGCAACCACAGCTTGCATAGCATAAGTCCAACTCCATCCTAAAAAGAGTTTATAGTCGAGGGGAGCATCGACTACCTCTACTTCGACACACATGGTTTTCCCTCCTAATCGCACAGGGAAGGAAAGAACGATGCCATGTGGTCGGAATGAATGAATGTCGAAAGTAGTGAGGAGAGTAGGTGATGGAGACAAAACAGGTTGGCTAATGGCCTTCCAACATGCTAATGACATGACGCATGTCAAGGCACCCTCGTCGACCACCGTGCGGAAGATATTCCGAGTAAAAGTTTTCGTGGGATGAGCCACTACTATCTGAAATGTTGCGTGGTAAGGCAGATGAAGTTTTAATTCGATTGTATCTAACATAATGGTACCTAGATTACAAGTCTTAGTAGAGCCCAAAGTGGTTAACAAGGCTTTCCTCTGAGCAAGGCAACTTTGGAGGACCTCCAAAGAAGACATTGCACAAGGGGTTTGTGATAAATCTTCCACCAAAGAGTAATTCTGGGTGGCCCTTGTGTTTGGGTTGTGAGAAGATTTTTTAAATGCACCCTTTGGAGAGGAAGAGATGGGAGATCACCTTCTTTACCCTTCTTAGAAGTGCTCGGTTTACTATAATCGTGTTTTCTAGTTGATATGAAAGCATCATCCCTAACCATATATACGTTCATGGATGAGGGATTGTTTGGAGGCGGGAAGGTTTCTTGGCTGCCCCCTTCTGTGCTTGTAAAGGCTTGAGTTAGATTTTTCCCATGTTGAAAGGGATTAGTCAACACTGCTTGTTGTTGTTGTGTGACAAACTTTTGGGCCTCTGCAAGTTGAGGACAAAGATGAGTTGGGTGGCCTTCCACGCACAAATTGTATGGATACCTCGCCTTCCATTTTTTCATGTTGTCCCCGCCAGCATTATCAGTGGGTTTTTTATCCCCCTTAACCTTCTTTCGTTGTTTTTTCTTCCCTTAAGGCTACTGGGTGCCCTTTGGGTTAGTCAACTGCACAGTGTGTACTTTCGACATTTGGGTAGGGGGAGCATCCAAAGCAGTAGTTTGGTTGGCCGCTGTGTGTTGTATGGATAACTGTTGCAACTACTTTGTCAATTGCTCAACGAGCTTGGTTTGTGCTAAAGGGATATGAGTTGACCTAATGCCAAGTAAGCATGTGTGGTGCAATTTAGGGTTATAACACATGGATAATTTAATGCTTGATCTTAAATGTACTTTGGTTTGGAACACTTGTTTTCTTTGAAGGCTTCATATAGCTCTGATCAATAAAGTATATCATTGTTGGATTCCTCTTTGGTTCCTACTAACTCACAACATCGTGGCAAGGGTCAAACTGGAACATATCCATGTAGCACTTCTGTTGTAGGTGAATCCCCCTGCGGACAAGTGGATTCCCTCTTGGTCTATAGAATCCTAAGGCCAAGACAGAAAAGTGCTTAACATGGACACTAACTTCTTTTTAGATCTGATCAAGCTAATAAATGAAAGATAAGGAGAAAGGTATGTACCTTATTAATGACGTTTGTCCTTGCAAAGTCCTCGCTAAGCTTCGATCCTGAGCTCCCTGATAGGTCCTATCAAACAAACAAAGGTACACAAGACTTCCTACTCTACTGAGATTAGCTCAAACATAGATCCACATATTGTAGACAAACTCATATGGAACAAGCATAAGTTTGAAAGAAATAGGCCAAGCATTGATTATTAATGAGAACAAGTAAAAGTACTTACAATCCTTTGAATGAAGGTGCAGCAGCTTCTTCCAGTTCTCCTTGTCCAATCCCTTTTCTCAATTAATCTCCACTGATTTCTTTGATGACATCTCACTCATGAGATCATAAGTTTGATGTAATTCTCAATCTCCATTGTCTGTCAATACCACTTATAGGATCATAAGTTTGGTATCAATCTCTAGTCTCTATTCTCTCTTTTACCATGAGAAGGCCTCCTTATATAACCTTGGAGAGGCCCAACAACTTGAGAGATATTTGGAATAAGTTGAGTATTCCTCTCCTTCAGTTGAGGATCTTCCCTAAGATCATGCCTTGACCATCTATTTGAATCCAACCACCTTCAAGAATTGAGGGATTCTTCCCTGATTTGCCTCAACAAACCCATAATTTGCTTAGAAAAGGGGTAGCGCTCCCCCAAAAGGGTGCACATGGTGCTCAAACACTCCCCCAAAGAGTCTTAGGGAGTGCCAACACTCTCTGACAGTGGGTAGGGGAGTGCTCCTCTCCAAAATTCATTTTTTGAGTGGTTTTTTCAATGGTAAAAGGCTTGTACCTCTTGTCAAGTGATTTATCTTCTTCCAAACCACTCTTTCAGGTGTCTTAAGTGTCTTTATGATGTCATTAGAGGAACTACATGGGAAACATGGCGGTATGATGTGTGTGACACTTGCAACACTTGTAGTCAATATGCGACACTTGTGGACAAGATGCGACACTTACAACACTTGTAATGATGACACTTGTGACACTATCAAAGTGAGTAATTTTGAGGTGTAACAGATTGCCCCCCAAAGTATGAAGTTAGAAGATGATGATGACTGAAGTACTTTGTAGACTTTTTCAAGCAAGGGTATGGATGCAGAGACACCAAAAAAAGCTACACAGAACCATCAAACAAATACTATGACATGATTCAAACCCAAGGTAGGCATACCTGTGCTTGAGTGATAAAGACTTTTTAGGTATGTCCGCCATAAAATACACTGTGGATCCATAATTATATTGACAAAAGGTATAGCCACTGAAGATACAATGTGGATATATACTCCTATGACCTGAACTAATTGTAGCCATGAAGAATACATAGTGGATATACGAGATGACAAGACATAGCCACGACCAATACAAAGTGGATCTATGTAATAGTATATGTGTCATAGTTCAAAAGAAATCCTTCACAACCTGGGAAAAGTACATATAAGAGTGATGACTCAACCCAGGGTCTTCTTACCGATCTTAATGTAGTATGAATCTAACCATGTGAATATATGTCTTGATGTCAAACATGGTAGTAACCACTTGATTACCGGTCAATGATGTAAATCGTTAACAAGCGCAAGGGAGATCAACATTGAAGTCAATGATTCCCAACGTACTCTAGTACATTCCAATGAATGTGAATAGATGAGCTGAAGTTGAACATATGTGGAATCATCCTATTAGAGGTCAATGATGTAAACCCACTGTTGGACACAAGGAGCCCTTCCATTGAGGCATGCAGGTGCCAAGGTACTAACTGGTTTCTAAGTCTAGTTCTTGGATAATGTGTTGAAGTTGACAAGAATAGACTCGTTGAAGGAGGGCCTTGATGTATCCCCCATCAATGACATGAAACTGACATAGAGATGTAAATGGTAGATCAAATGAACATGGACTGACATGTGTATTGAAACACGATATTTATGATGGCTGAATATCGAGGAAGATACTTCCCTTGAACACTAAGGCACATCAGCAGAAACGTGACATGGACCAAAACTTGATAATGCAGTGGATGCTGTGAATTTCGTCAGGTGACCCAAAGGAGTGAAATAAACTCATAGGATTGGCTCAGTGCAGAGGTTCAATGGATTAAAATGCGTGCAAAGACAAAGTGTCATGTTTAAGGGCGACCGTAACAGTTACTGGTAGTGTTCTCAAAACACTGCTTGGCTTGCTTCTTTCAATTTTTCCCCCATCCAGATAGATGAGTACCACTTTTTAATTTAATGAGCTTGAGGAGGGTAACACATGCTCTATATGAATCACCTTCGATAAGTCCCTCTTCCTTTGTTTAACGAACTGGAAGAAGTAAGGGTTCAGTCCCATATGGGCCCTTCAATGTATGATTGTTTAACGAGTCCAAAGAAGGTAAACTCAGTGATTTTTCATATTTAGAGAGTCTGGAAAAAACATAAAGATGACTCCAATGTTGTCCTTTTTAATAATGTTAGTCTCGTGAGGCCTAAAAAGAGATAAATTATCACTCGAAAGATGCCCTTTCAAACCTTTTAACGAGTGAGAAAGGAAGCAAGATCACTCGACAATCTTTTCATGTTTAGAGAGTTTGAAAAGAGCTCAAAGACAACTCCAAAGGGTTCCTTTTTCATATATCCATGCAAGTCCGAAAAAGTGATAAAAGTTTACCTGGTTGCATTCTCATGTTTTTTCGAGCACGAGAAAGAACAAAGATTAAGCTCGGTATGCCCCTGGCTTGAAAGCTAGTGGCTTAACTCCAGGATGATCATCAAAGGCTAGAGACGTTCCCTCCAAGATTCAATTCATTCACCAACTTTGAGGTTGTCACAAATTTCTCTACTAGACGGAGAAAAAGGATAAGAGTGGATGAAAAGAAGTTTCAAGAGAGGTGACTATTTCATTTTTTAATGAGCTTGACACAGAAAAAGAACTATGCTCAGGGCTCCGGGTTCAATCCCTAGATTGTTGTTTCATTTTTTAACAAGCTTTCAATAGAGAGGAAAAATATGCTTGTGACCTTTGTTTCATTTTTTAACGAGCTTTCCACAAAGAAGCGAAACTATGCTTGTGGACTCTTCTTTATCATGGCTTCCAAGAGAATAACACACTGGAAGTACACCATGTCAAGGGACAAAACTCAGTCATGGCTTCCAAGAGATCTTCACTAGATGGAAGAAAATCACTCTGGAAGGAATACATGTCAAGGGTCGTGAAAGGGGTAAGGATATCAAGCTCCAATAGCCCTACTGAAGAAATCACCATGTCAACTACTAGATCCAAATCATTGGGAGTCAAAGGCATGGGAGATGATGGAAAATTGACATTAGGAGGGGAGATAGATTGTATATCTGCCTAAATTTCTTCACAAGGGGGAAGAAAAGAGGATCAATGATGGTTATCATCGCGAGGTAGCTCGTCAATTCTCAACATTTCCATGATAGATTCATCTAAGGGAAAAATTGGGGAAATGTAATCGATCGCAGATGAAACGGAACTTAACCATGATCACATCGAGTAACTTTCAGGTGCCAATAGATGTTGGTCATCCAATGAGGGAGAAGTGGATTGAATAGAAAAGTATGATGTTTCGGCTCGACCAAGTGGCACAGTGTCACCTAGTGCATCGAATTCCAACGGACTAGGTACAATCCAAGGGTCAGATGATTCCAAATATTGATAAGTCGTGGTCGAAATCATATCAATGGTGGCAATATGATGTGTAATCGGTGGAAGTGGTGTAGGGAAGGTACCCATGAGGCTAGAATATTTCAGTAAGCCAACACCAACGCTTTCATATGTGATCTTGTGGTCTCCCAAGAAAGGAATGTTGTTGGTAGCAGGAGTGCGAGCATGGGTCATGCAAAAATCTAACTGATAAACAGTGACAATTTTTCCCTGATGAGGAAATTGTACACATCGAAAGACCGATGAGGCAACAACAGTCATAGCATAAAACCAACTTCTTCTAAGTAACAAGTTGTAATCGAGGGGAGCATCGACTACCTCGACATCAACAGTGATAGTTTTTCCACCCAATTGGATGGGAAGGGACTGTAAAATCCCATGGGGATGAAAATCTCGCCCATCGAAGGCATGTAACATTGTTGGGGATTTTTTAAGTGTGGGTAATTTTAAACCTTTCCAACATGATAAAGACATGACACAAGTTGAGGCTCCCTCATCCAGAATAGTTCGGTGGATTTGTTGATTGTGAACAACAACATCAACTTGGAAAGCAAGTTGGTGGGAGAGTCGAGACGCATAATTGTCCAGGTTAAATGATGCAGGAGAATCGCGACTCTCAAAGCAAGCATGGAGTCAGCGCATGTGTTTTTTTTAAACACATGACACATAAGCTTGATAACTCTTTTTGAATTTTCATTAAAGATGAAGCGCCATATCCTTCAATGTAACATTTATAAAGGAGCGCCTATTGTATTATATCCGACCTCAAGCTTTATGCTCTTGTCTGAAGTAGATAGGAGGCATTTACTTTAGTTAATGCAGGTAGATAGATTTTTAAGTCTAGATTAGACAGTTTCAGTTTTCGAGAGGGAAAACGGATATAGACACCCTCATTGTATCATTGTAACATAGGGAGATCATTCAAAAGAGGAGAGCAAGCAGAGAAATTGTATGTAGAACCCCATGTACAGATTTGAATGAATAAAAGGGAGTCTGTGATTCAATTTCATGGCTGGTTTCATTTCTCTGTGTATGTTGTTTATGTGCTCGTGAATGTTTTCTTTCTGGTCATACATTTGCTTTAATATGTTGTGTAGGTGGTTTCATAGTTAAATTGAAATCTATGAGAGTAAGAAATTAGTTTCAATTGTTTCTCTATTCTGAGCCAAGAGATTCCTACATAGAGTGCAGTGGAATTTGTCCACAAGGAGTGCGTGACTGCAGGGTTCAGATAGAGATAACTTTTGTTCTAAGCTCTCAAGAGTGTAGATTTGGCACCAGAGCCATGCAAGGCATGCGCAGGCTAGAAGAAGGCTCAGGGTTGCGATTCTAAGAAAAGGGAATTAGGACTGCTATCACAGGGGAATGCGCAGAGTCGAAGAAGCTTCAACACTTAGTCGTGTTTGAAGATTTGTCCGCAAGGAGTGAGTGCAACAACTCCTCATAAAGACTTGTGAAGCGAGGGCAAGCTCAAGAGGAATAGGCCTATAGTTCACTAAGGGAGAATTGCAGGGGTGTTGTGGAAAGCTCGAGAGAAGCTCCACAGGTCGGCGAGTGGTTGAACAAAGTTTCGCAGAGGGAGCATTCAGTTCATTTCACAGAAAATATCAAAGGAAGGATGGACAGCTGATATTCCCTGGAGAGATTTCACGAGGACCCGAGGACCGTTAGATCTTACAAAGGTACATGGAGATTACAGTACAAGCCATTAGAACTTCGAAGCTCGGTAGGAAGTAGCGTTGTCGATCTAGGTTCATAGGGACCGTCAGATCTGCACGTGCCATCGCATATCGGCATATCGCGAGTTGAAGCACAAATTCGTTGGAACGGGAGTGACGTATCACGATCCATGATATCCCAATTTGATCATAACCATTGATCGTGGGGACGCGTGTCAAGGAATCCCAATATATCGGGGTTTGGAGAATCGGGGTTCTCGACGACAGAGAACGCTTGTATGTTGGATTCGCGATCCGCGATATTCCGATGGTGACGTGGCATTGTGGGACCACAGGTGCTAGTGGAGTACAGGTGGCATCATATCAGGAATCGAGAAAAGGTAAGTCCTGAGTCCATCGACATCAGGACTCGCGATCCCATGAGTTCCGAAATTCCGATAGAAGAATAAAAGGCGGAGGGGTCAAGTCCGCACGTGTCTCAGAAAATCAGTACATCAGGATTCGGAGGTTGGAGTTTCAATTTGTTGACATCGCGAATAGAAATTCTCCGATAGAGAGGACTCCGATAGAAAGGGGAAGAAAGTCAGCGATTGACCCACGTCAGGATTTGGGGAATCGCAAGGCAAAAAGGGGTGTGACCACAGAATTCGCGAAATCGTGAATTCCGATTTCCCGATTTGATAAGGGAGATCAGTAAGGAGTTGCTGTGGGTAGAGAATTCCTGAGAGGGAGTTAGAGGAGTATTCACGCTCTTCGGGCCAAAATCAGAGAAGGTCCTGGTGAGAGCGATCGTTCTCTGAGGAGTGGGGAAGGTTGCATCAAGTGGTATCAGAGAGGGAAGTCTTTGTTTTCGGCAGCAGAGGGAAGAAGAATTCACCATGCCGCCCATAAGAGAAAGACAATCACCAGATCCCGAAGACAGGGAGGTGAGAAGAAGAGGTAGGCTGACAGGGAATCCAGAAATGGAATGACAGATGAGAGATCGCCGAGCAAGGCTTGAGGAGATGGAGACAGCGCAGAGACGCGAAGTTGGTGCGGGGGATCTTAGTGATTCCGAAGTTGAAGAAGAAGCTGGACATGAAGGAGAGGTCGTAGCAGAATACGCGTCAACCGAGCGGTTGATTAAGGCCATCGCTCGAATGAGTTCCAAGACCAAAATGGATATTCCAGCTTATGAAGGAAGCCTGGATGCAGAAGAGTTGTTGGATTGGATCCGAGCTCTTGATACTTACTTCGATTATGAGGATATCAAAGAGGTTAAAAAGGTAAGACATGCTGTCACTAAATTGAAAGGACATGCAGCCTTATGGTGGGACGAGCTATAGGCAGATAGACGTTCCAAAGGAAAGAAGAAGATTAAAAGCTGGGATCAAATGATCGCAAAGATGAAAGTGAAATTCATCCCAAGGGATTACCATATCACACTATTCAGGCGAATGCAGAACCTGAGATAGAAGCTGATGACGGTGAAGGAGTACACCGAAGAGTTTTATAAGCTCAATATCAGAGCAGGTCATCGAGAGAGAGATGATGATAAGGTCGCTAGATACCTGAATGGTCTGAGATACGACATTCAGGATGAATTAAGCATGGAAACTATCAGGACAGTTGAGGATGCTTATCAGATGGCTCTGAAAGCCGAGGAGAAGCTGAGTCGTAAGCAAGGGCAGCGAGGGCGAGGCAGAAGTTAGCCCAGAGGTAAGGCAGTTGCCCAAGAAAGAACTCAGAAGCCCAAAGAGGAATGGAGGAAACCTCAGGGTAAGACTGAAAGAGGTGGAACCTCACAGCGAGGAAAGCAATATGCTGAGCTGAGGAGACAGCATACAGAGCAGGGTGGTGGATATGCTGACGCGAACACTTTTCCTCGTACCAGAGGTAGGGGAAGAGGCAGAGGAGGAATCATAACATGTTTTACATGTGGGAAGGATGGACACAAGGGAGTTGATTGTCCAGACAGGAAAACGGACAGAGGAGAAGCTCACATCACTAAAGCGCATAGGCGTGATGTCGAGAATGAAGACAACGGAAGTGGGAAATCACTGACGGTGCATAAAGTTCTTCTAACACCTGAGAAAGAGGTGGAGGACACAGCTCAGAGAACCAGACTGTTCAGGACCACATGCAAGACCAAGGGCTAGAAATGCAAGGTCATTATGGACAGCGGAAGCACTGACAATCTCATTTCGACCGAGATGGTAGAAAAGTTGGAGCTGGATATGACTGATCACCCGAGCCCATACAAAGTATCATGGCTGCAAAAAGGACATCAGGTGAGTGTCACTAAACAATGTTTAGTTGAATTTAAAATGGGTGAATATAAGGATAAGGTCCTATGTGATGTCATTCCCATGGATGTCTGTCATGTATTGCTGGGTAGACCATGGCAATATGACCGAAATGTGGTTCATGACAGGAGAATGAACACATACACTTTGGAGAAGGATGGGAGGACACACAGATTGCTTCTGATAAAGGATAAAAAAGTGAAGCCGGAAGTAAGTAATACCATACTTCTAATGAGTGGGAAGGAGCTTCTCACAGAGATGGAGAAGAAAGAAGATCCACAATTCTTTATGGTCAGGAAATCGAGAATTGTCCTGACTAGCACAAGAGTGAATGATCTACCAGATGAGATTCAGGAACTGTTGGGAGAGTTCGCTGAAATCATCGTGGACGAACTACCTCGTTCTTTGCCACCGATGAGGAGTGTGAGTCATCACATTGATCTCATACCAGGAGTTAGTTTGCCGAACAAAGCAGCGTACAGGTTGACGCCGCAGGAGAATGAGGAAGTCAAGAGGCAGGTACAGGAGCTGTTGGACAAAGGATTGGTTAGAGAAAGCCTGAGTCCATGCGTTGTTCCAACAGTTCTTAGTCCGAAGAAGGATGGAGGCTGGAGGATGTGTACAGACTCCAGAGCGATAAACAAAATCACCATCAGGTACAGATTTCCACTACCGAGAATGGATGATCTGATGGATTTCCTGAGTGGAGCAAATTATTTTTCGAAGATTGATCTGAAGAGTGGATATCATCAGATTCGCATGAGAGAGGGTGATGAATGGAAGACAACATTCAAGAAAAATGAAGGTTTGTACGAATGGCTGGTCATGCCGTTTGGCTTGACAAACGCGTCGACCACATTCATGAGGCTGATGAATGAAGTCCTGAGGGAATTCATCGGGAAGTTTGTAGTCATATATCTGGATGATATATTGATCTACAGTAAGACCAAGGCTGAACATTTGAAGCATTTGGCCATTGTAATGAGAAATCTACAACAGGAGAAGTTGTTGGTCAACATGAAGAAGTGTACCTTCATGAAGATAGAGCTCATTTATTTGGGTTTTGTTATTTTGGCTAATGAGTTGAAGATAGATCCAGAGAAGGTGGACGTGATCAAGAATTGGCCATAACCGAGAAATGTTTTCGAGGTGAGAAGTTTCCATGGTTTGGCTAGTTTTTACAGAAAATTCATTTGGAACTTCAGTGGAATTAGCGCAGCGATGATGGACAAGGTGAAGAAATGACATAAGTCTTTTCATTGGACAGCAGAGGCTGAGAAAAGCTTCAACCTGTTGAAGTAGAAGATCACAGAGAAACCAATTCTAGTGTTGCCTGACTTCCAAAAGACATTTCAAGTGAAATGTGACGCAAGTGGGTATTCCATAGGAGCGGTCTTGAGTCAAGAGGATAGGCCAGTTGCATATTTCATTGAGAAGCTGGATGAAGCAAAATTGAAGTACTCCACGTATGATAAGGATTTTTATTCCATCATACAGGCATTAAAGAAGTGGAGGCATTACTTGATCCCAAAGGAATTTGTATTGTATAGTGATAACCATGCATTGCAGTTTGTGAGTCAACAAGACAAGTTGAATCAGAAACATGCAAAATGGGTAGAGTATATGCAAAATTTTACATTTGTAATTCAACACATTTCAGGGACTGCTAACAAAGTGGCTGATGCTTTGAGTAGGAAATGTTTGTTGTTGCAGGAGTTCCGAGTCAAAACATTGGGGTTTGAAAATCTCAGAGATATGTATGCAGGAGATGCGGATTTTCCAGAGGCATACGAGGCAGCTGAGAATCCAGTTCTCAGAGATCGGAGTCTGTGGATAGATTATATGATCCAGGATGGATTTCTCTGCAGAGGCAATCAACTATGTATTCCAATTTGCTCCATGAGGGAGAATTTTGTGAAGGAAAAGCATAGTGGCGGATTAGAAGGTCACTTTGGTCATGACAAAACATTCACAAAACTGAGCGAAGCATATTTTTGGCCAGGCATGCGAGCAGATGTCAAGAGGTTTGTTGACAGATGCAGGATTTGTCATCATTCGAAGGGCCGGAAGCAGAATGCAGGGTTTTATCAGCCATTGCCAATACCAGAGAGGCCATGGGAGGCAATTAGCATGGACTTTGTATTAGGATTGTCGAGGACGCAAAGAGGGGTTGATTCCATCTTTGTGGTGGTGGACAGGTTTTCGAAGATGGAACATTTTATTCCGTGTCATAAGACCATTGATGCGACCCACATCGCAAATTTGTTTTTCAAAGAGGTTGTTAGACTTCATGGATTGCTGAGAAGTATAGTCTCGAACAGGGACATCAAATTCATAGGTCATTTTTGGAGTATGCTATGGAAGAAGCTAGGAACTAATTTGACTTTTAGTTCAGCTTACCATCCACAGACAGATGGACAGACCGAGGTGTTCAATAGAAGTCTTGGAGACTTGCTGAGGACCTTAATGACGAAGCACCATGGTAGCTGGGACAACATATTACCACAGGCAGAGTTTGCGTACAACGATTCTGTGAATCGAAGTACAGGAAAAAGTCCATTCCAGATTGTGTATGGGAGACAACCGAGGGGAGTTTCTGAGCTCAGGGAGTCAGAACAGGCTGTGACTAGCAGTGCAAGCACAGAAGAATTCCCCAAATCAATGCAGGAACTTCACAGTAAGGTGAAGCACCGACTGATAAACACAAATCAGGAGTACAAGCGCAGAGCAGATCAGAATCGGAGACAACTTCAGTTCGAAGTTGGTGATTTGGTTCTAGCACACTTGAGGAAGGAAGATTCCCAAGGGGAACATACAACAAACTGAAGATGAAAAATATTGGGCCATGCAGAGTCCTGAAGAAATTTGGAGAGAACGCATATGAAATCGAGTTGCCAGAGGACATCGGGATATCTCCGATATTCAATGTGGCCGACTTATACCCATACAGGGATGGAGAAGCAGAGACTGGAACTGAGGAACCAGTGATCCAGTGGCAGAAGCAGATGCCGGTAGCAGAAAAGCCGCAGATGGAGTACATACTGGACAAGCGAGTGGGGAAAAAGACCAGACGGAAGCAGTACTTTGAGTACCTGGTGAAATGGAAGAATCACCCAGTCGAAGATGCTAGCTAGGAAAGCAAAGAAGAGATACAGGAACATGGGCAGACCGTGTAGGAGCTCATGGACAGGAGCCCATGAAAGTTTTCAAGCCGAGGAGTATGATGCAGGAGCATCACGACTCTCAAAGCAAGCGTGGAGCCAGCACATGTGTTTTTTTTAAACACATGACACATAAGCTTGATAACTCTTTTTGAATTTTCATTAAAGATGAAGCGCCATATCCTTCAATGGAACATTTATGAAGGAGCGCCTATTGTATTATATCCGACCTCAAGCTTTACGCTCTTGTCTGAAGTAGATAGGAGGCATTTACTTTAGTTAATGAAGGTAGATAGATTTTAAGTCTAGATTAGACAGTTTTAGTTTTCGAGACGGAAAACGGATATAGACACCCTCATTGTATCATTGTAACATAGGGACAGCACTTAGAAGAGGAGAGCAAGCAGAGAAATTTTATGTAGAACCCCATGTACATATTTGAATGAATAGAAGGGAGTTTGTGATTCAATTTCATGGTTGGTTTCATTTCTCTGTGTATGTTGTTTATGTGCTCGTGAATGTTTTCTTTCTGGTCATACATTTGCTTTAATATGCTGTGTAGGTGGTTTCATAGTTAAATTGAAATCTGTGAGAGTAAGAAATTAGTTTCAATTGTTTCTCTATTCTGAGCCAAGAGATTCCTGCATAGAGTGCAGTGGAATTTGTCCGCAAGGAGTGCGTGACTGTAGGGTTCAGATATAGATAACTTTTGTTCTAAGCTCTCAAGAGTGCAGATTTGGCACCAGAGTCGTGCAAGGCATGCACAGGCTAGAAGAAGGCTCAGGGTTGCAATTATGAGAAAAGGGAATTAGGACTGTTGTCGCAGGGGAACGCGCAAAGTTGAAGAAGCTTCAACACTTAGTCATGTTTGAAGATTTGTCCACAAGGAGTGAGTGCAACAAGTCCTCATAAAGACTTGTGAAGCGAGGGAAAGCTCAAGAGGAATAGGCCTACAGTTCACTAAGGGAGAATTGCAAGGGTGCTGTGGAAAGCTCGAGAGAAGCTCCACAGGTCGGTGAGTAGTTGAACAAAGTTTCGCAGAGGGAGCATTCAGTTCATTTCGCAGAAAATATCAAAGGAAGGATGGACGGTTGAAATTCCCTGGAGAGATTTCACGAGGATCCGAGGACTGTTATATCTTACAAAGGAGCATGGAGATTACAGTGCGAGCCATTATAAGTTCGAAGCTCAAGAGGAAGTAGCGTCGTCGATCTGGGTTCATAGGGACCGTCAGATCTGCACGTGCCATCGCATATCGGCATATATCGAGTTGAAGCACCAATTCGTTGGAACAGGAGTGACGATATCGCGATCCGCGATATCTCGACTTGATCATAACCGTTGATCGTGGGGATGCGTGTCAAGGAATCCCAATATATCGGGGTTCAGAGAATCGGGGTTCTCGATGATAGAGAACGCTTGTATGTTGGATTTGCGATCCGCGATATTCTGACAATGATGTGGCATTGTGGGACCACAGATGCTGGTGGAGTATAGGTGGCATCGTATTGGGGATCAGGAAAAGATAAGTCTTGATTCCATCGACATCAGGACTCGTGATCCCGCGAGTTCCAAAATTCTGATAAAAGAATAAAAGGCGGAGGGGTCAAGTCCGCACGTCTCTCAGAAAATCGGTACATTGAGATTCGGAGGTTGGAGTTTCAATTTGTTGACATCGCGAATAGCGATTCTCTGATAGAGAGGACTCTGATAGAAAGGGGAAGAAAGTCAACGATTGACCCACATCGGGATTCAGGGAATCGCAAGGCAAAAAGGGGTGTGACCACAGAATTCGTGAAATCGCGAATTCCAATTTCTCGATTTGATAAGGGAGATCAATAAGGAGTTGTTGTGGGTAGAGAATTCCCGAGAGGGATTTAGAGGAGTATTCACGCTCTTCGAGCCAAAATCAAAGAAGGTCCGGGTGAGAGTGATCGTTCTCCGAGGAGTGGGGAAGGTTGCATCATTAAACATGATATGGTTGGATGACTCAAAATCAACAGCGGAAATAGTAGCCAAGAGCGTTCTATGTTGACTAGAGCAATGTTGTAGAACTTCTAACGCAAACATAGGACATGGTGCTTGAGCCAAATCTTCAACAATGTTGTAGTTTTGGGCGGCACGTGAACTAGGATTAAATATAGCTTTGAGGATAGTGCTCTTAGGAGGGTGTAAGATAGATTCAAATGTAGGTTTCTCAATCTGAAGTGGTCCAGACAGAGTATTAACCGATGGAGGACTAACGGAGGATGGTGATGGATCCGATAAAGTACTAGTACCGTTAGTGTCTTTTCCTTTGTCAGGGTTACCTAGTGTGTCGTATGTCTTAGAGCGAGTGGTCAAATTAATCCCATTAAACATATAAATATATGCACTCGTCTAGGCCTCATCATGAGGATGGCTAGAACTGCCCCTAGGAGAGGAGGTTTGAGCAACCATGGATTGTTGTTGTGGAAAAGGCCAAGTAAGCACAGTGGATTGTGAATTTCCTTGGAAAATTTTGGTCACTTCATTACGATGCAAATAGTCTCGAGTGTAGTGATTGTCACCACAAATGATACATGGAAATTTCATTTTCCATTGTGTTTTCTTTTCGGAAGCAGGTGTTTGAGATTGATTTTTTGGTTGTTCATTGTTATTGGTATTTTTTGATTTATTCTTTGTCTTATTCTTACCTCCAGATTGTTGTGAAGGGGCATATTGAACTGCATTCACCTCATAAATTTGAGTTTGAGGGGAGGTAGAGGAGAATGTGGTTTGTTGGGAAGTAGATTGAGTTTTGACGGAACCGATAACACCGTCTGCATGAGATGAGGATGATGGCTTGGATGGATCAGTAATAGGTTGAGCAACATTTGGAAGCAAATCATACAAAGTACCGGATTGGGAATAAACCAAATCTAAGTACTAAGCCCGAGCAATGGTTTCTTCCTCGGTGACTGCACCACCCATAGCGACATCGTGAGTGATCGAGGGTAAAAGTGATTTAGTAAACCATTCTGCCAATAATATGTCAAGAATGATTACCTTGATCATCCTTCATCATCGTCTCCACTCATGAATATGGTCAGAGATATGCACAGAGTCAGTTTGACGAAGGGAGGTCAAGAGTTCAGTACCCATCTCGTAGAAAATAGGTAGTTGAAAGTGCGTGAGGAAAGACATGGCAAGGGAGTTGAAATCATGAAAATAAGCACATGGTAGTTCAATATACCACTTTGTTGTTGATCCCATAAGTGTTTGCTAGAAAAGATGCAAACGTATAGAATCATCCATGAGGGAGTTTGATGAACACCACAAATGGAGAGTCATCACATGGTTATTTGGATCTTTGCCAATTTTTTCATCAAATTTTGGAATATTAGAAGGAAGTTTAGCAGGAATAACTAGCCAAACCAGTGAATGAAAAATAGGATCATTAGTTAACCGAGACAATTCTGAGAGATCCAGAGTTGCAAGGAAAGGTAGTTGTCATTTAATTTGCGGATGATATTAGTGTGGCATAGGAACACAAGTAGGACCATAAAATGGGTTAAGTGGATAGTTGTAACCAGTAGGTCCTTCTACATATGGTTGTTGTTGTTTAGGATAAGCAGGATTCGATGATGGCTGAGAAACATTTGCATAACCAGGTGGGTTCTGAGCATTATAAGCTGGGTGATTTGTTTGCCCATAAGGAGGATAAACATTTTTCCCTTGAGGGGGGTAAGGAGTATATCCTAGAGGCGAATACACATTAGACCCATGGGAAGGATAAGTTTGTTGTCCCTGAGGACTCCAGGTGGTGTTTGGGATGCTGCCCGGATAAGGTTGTCCATAAGATGTTCTGAAAGGAACAAGATTTGATACTCCTCCTTGTGGGTTATGATATGAGTGCCCCCCAAAGTGGGGTTGGGTAAACGTGCCTCCCAAAGATACTCCCCATGATTGTGAAGGGTTTACAGCAAATGAAGGTTTCCCCCCTGCCAGCGGTGGATTAACGACCAGGGTATGACTGGTAAAGGGATGTTACCCTCCAGGAGGAACATGAAAAGGGGGTTGTCCCCTGGGAGGGGTAGGCCTGCCATAGAATGGTGGTCCTCCAGGAGGGATATCTCTGCCAGATGGTGGTTTCCCTCCAATCAGTTGTATTTGGTTGGCAAGGCTCTATATTCTCTGGTGCAAAGATGTCCCAGCAAGATCGTGTGGAACATGTGGAGCTGTAGAGTGAAAGTTTGTAAAAGTGGGGTTAGGAATCGAAGTGTTGTGGGAATGAGTAGAGGTTGTGATTCCAACACTAGGATGGACTTGTGCTGACGTGACAGTAGGGTTAATGACCTGATCAATGGGGTGATTCATAGTTTGACCGGATGGTTCTATTTCACTGGGAGGGTCATGAGGATGAAAGGGTTGTCGAATAGATTCAAAATGCTCATAAAGATCACGTCCTGATGAATTCCTCCATACAAAATGAGAAAGTGTGGGATTAGTATCTATTGTAGTGGTAGGATGAACAAGAGTCCTATACTCATCACCAAAGTTTGGTTCTATGAATCCCATATATGTTTCTGTAAAATCTCTCTCTGGTAACTTTGGGACCTCTTCGTCTATGACATTTCCAAGGGAGTCTAAACGAAGCAAAAGTGGTTCGAGAGGGGTTACCAACACATATGTAGTGTGAGAAGTGGGATTCTCAACTGTAACCAAAGCACCTTCTTGATTGTCTAACAGAGGAGTAACAACACTCCCAGCGTTAGATTGATTTTCTACCTCTCCACGGTAGTTTTCTTTTGGAGGGTTAGGAGGTAAGGGTTGGTAGCATTCTAGACGAAGCCCTTGCATCCTACGCGATCAACAAAAACCTTTATTGTCTACAAGCTCAATTTTGGAGAATAACAGTATACACTAAAAATTTAGGTCCAACTAACAAAAAGAAACAACATACACTAAAAAATCTAGGGATCAAAACCAAGCAAACAAGACTTCTCTCGATGATCGTACTAGTTGGTGATGAAATCCAACATCACGTGACCAAGTCAAGAAGGGGATAGGATATCGTGGAATAGTTACAATGGTGACCTGCTTAACTGACTTTCACCTTGGTGCAAGATTCCACGCAATAATTGTGGATTTACCCTCCAAGGAGCCCGAGTGAGTTTGACCAATGTCTATTCTAGGTACAGTGAGACTTCCCTTCACCATCACCTCGTGTAAATACCTAATGATTACGGCAAATAAGAACACCAACTTGCATTCAACCCCTAGGCAGGTACAGTCGACAGTCTGATCCGAACATATGGGCAGGATAACAAGTCCGAAATCAACTCAAGAGGCTCCCACACATAATCGTGGGTATACCCTCAAGTGACCCCCAATATATGATTTGACCACTACAAACAGTTAAACCACGGTGGGATAATCTCTATAATTCACCCGAATGCGACCTTGTGCATAACCCCTGTGTGAGAGGGGGATCCCAGAAAGCCTATACAACAATTGGATTTGACTCTCCCTATCTCAGGATGCTAATTTTTTTTTTGAAACGTTTGGAGAGTTGTACTCACAACCTAATACAAAGTGCTAATCCTAGTCTAATGTTGGTGGAAGATCCTAAAAACAAAATTGTTCTAGATAATTTTTAATTCGCGTTGATTTTATGGTTGTTCTTTGCTCAAAGGGTGCATGACAATGAAACTGATGGTATGATGACTCAAATCCCAAAAAATGCACAAGAATATGATAAGCAATCTTGTCTTTCGATGAATGGCTATTTAAGGGAAAGAGAGAAAGTTGTTTTCACTATCAAAGACTAAGATGCAATGTCCTCATAAACGTGTTTCTCAATGAAATCCAATACAATGCTAAAAATTTCATAAATGCCTTCTACCATCCAAACCAATCACTAAAATACGTCCTTTTTCTTATATGTGAATGATAATCAGATGTAAAGCTTCTAATGTCAATCAGAGTTCAGGATTAAACAATGAGAACCAAACCTCACACAAAACAAAAATACACTCTCATTGTGAATAAACAAGAAGGATAAAGATAACTAAATTGCAAACAAGAACCAAAAAACCTCAAACAAAAGAGAAATGATGGAAAGTTGACCTCAAAGATCAAATGAAAAGGTTCACAGACCTTTTGATTTCCTCACAAAAGTTTTCACTCAGTCAGATAAAGGATAAGAAAACAACAAGCTAACTTTAGGTCAGCAAAGACAAAGAGTGGCTTCAGGGCAAGGAAATAAAATGTCAAAATCTGAAATAAAAGAGAATGAGTTCTCAGAAATAAGGTGTTTGAAAGCCAATACCAAGATGGACTGAGAGTTTGAGACCCTGAGCATATTCCAAAACCAAGAAATAGCTTTAGAAGATGAAAATTCTGGAGAATTTCTCACAAAAATAGGGTAGCGCTCTGGTGTAAGGAGAACTAGAGAATTCCAGCACTCTGTGTAAGGCTAAAGGGGAGTGATATCTCTCTGACAACAACAGGGGGGGAGCGCTTTTCTCCAAAATCTCAGAAAAACATCTAGAAAATCAAAAAATCAAGGAAATTCAGTCAAAGAGGGTGATCTTGATGACATTAAGAGGCAAACAAACAAATATAAGAATAAAAAATACAATGTAGAGAAGATCAAATCAATGGGAAAAGGGCCAAAAAAAGATCTAAGAATGGAAACAAAAATCAGTTTTCATCCCCAGTGGAGTCGCCGATTTCTGTTGTAGGTGAATCCCCCTGCGGACAAGTGGATTCCCTCTTGGTCTATAGAATCCTAAGGCCAAGACAGAAAATTGTTTAACATGGACACTAACTTATTTTTAGATATTATCAAGATAATAAATGAAAGAGAATGAGAAAGGTATGTATCTTATTAACGACGTTTGTCCTTGCAAAGTCTTGGATGAGCTTCGATCCTGAGCTCCCTGATAGTTCCTATCAAGCAAACAAAGGTACGAAAGACTTCCTACTCTACTGAGATTAGCTCAAACATATATCCATATACGACAAACAAACTCATATGGAAGAAGCATAATTTTGAAAGAAACAGTCCAAGCATTGATTATTAATGAGAACAAGTAAACGTACTTAGAATCATATGAATAAAGGTGCAACATCTTCTTCCAGTTCTCCTTGTCCAACCCCTTTGCTCAATTAATATCCACTAATTGCTTTGATGACATCTCACTCATGAGATCATAAGTTTGATGTAATTCTCAATCTCCATTGTCTGTCAATACCACTTATAGGATCATAAGTTTGGTACCAATTTCTAGTCTCTATTCTCCCTTTCACCATGAGAAGGCCTCCTTATATAACTTTGGAGAGGCCCAACCACTTGAGAGATATTTGGGATGAGTTGAGGATTCCTCTCCTTCAGTTGAGGATCTTCCCTAAGATCATGCCTTGACCATCTATTCGAATCCAACCACCTTCAGGAATTGAGGGATTCTTCCCTGATTTGCCTCAACAAACCCAGAATTTTCTTAGAAAAGGGGTAGTGCTACCCCAAAAGGGTGCACAGGCTGCTGAAACACTCCCCTAAAGAGGCTTAGGGAGTGCCAACACTCCCTGATAGTGGGTAGGGGAGCGCTTCTCTCCAAAATTCATCTTTTGAGTGTTTTTTTCAATGGTAAAAGGCTTGTACCTCCTATCAAGTGATTTCTCTTCTTCCAAACCACCCTTTCAGGTGTCTTAAGTGTCTTTATAATGTTGTTAGAGGCACGACATGGGAAACATGGCAGTATTATTTTTGTAACACTTGCAACACTTCTAGTCAAGATGCGACACTTATGGACAAGATGTGACACTTACAACACTTGTAATGATGACACTTGAGACACTATTGAAGTGAGTAATTTTGAGGTGTAACAACTTCTTCTGTCATCATGAGATCCTTTTCATGGATTGGCAATCCATCATCCTGATCTTTTAAGTAATCATTCTGATACAATATTTTTGTTATAGAAAATATTCACCACGCTTTTACTTTACATTGGAGGTTCTCCACCAAGTTGTCATCTTCCATCTGCATATAAGGGTCTCTTTCTGGTGTACCTCAAAGCCTTAAGGTTTCTCTTCATTCATCTGATGTAGAGCTACAACCCATGGATATCGTGGATGATATAATGACTCATGTAGAGGTATGTCTGGTTTACTGGAACAGGTAATCATCATAGTCTTCTCCCTCCATATAGGAGAACCTTTAGTTCTAGATCTTGCAATGCTTGCATTCATATACATTGTTCTTCATCAGAACTTTTAGTTCCTTTGCTTAATTGCTTTTAGTGAGTTCATATCAGGATGGTAATATTGTGATTCTCGATACGATGACTGGTTGTTCGAGCTTCTCTTTCTTTCTTGGAATCTTCATGTTCTTCCTCATGTTTCTCTTTAGCTCTTGGGTCCATGGAGTTTCTTATAGATTCCATGCCCTAAAGATTCCACTTCTTCCTTTCATTATAAGATCACGGATGTGGATGGACAATCAGGGATACTTTAAGGCTTCTCTTTGAAGAAGACTTCTTCTAAGGTCAAACTGAACACGTACTACCTTTCATGGCTGCTACCATGGATATATAATTCATCATCTTCAATGGATCATAGGATTATCTCCTTCCTAATCCTTGCTTCATGTATGAGTACATGTTTTTCTTTTGGAAATATATAATCGACTCTCTCCATCTAATAGAGTCCACGCTTCGGTCTACATCCTTATTGTCTTCTACAAAGTGTCATAAGTATTTCTCCAATTTCCTCTTGATTGTTGACTTCTTTTTGTCCTTGCTTCTTCTAAGTTTCTTCAAGATTGATTTTGATTTCGACTTATCTTGCAATAGCTTCCACATGATTTGTTTGATGTATTTCATCCTTTCATGTGTATTATCTGACTTTTATAATGATAGAAATGCTTATCTTGTTGTTCTTCCATAGGTATAGTTCTTCTTGGAACATATTATCTTCTAATAGATAGATATACAAGATATGTATAGAGACTATGCAAACAAGATATGTACAAGAACTAAGAATAGTATTGTTACCTTGTCTTTAGAGGAAGAAGTTTGTTTCATCCTTCTTAGTCTTCTTTGAAGGTTCCTTTTCTTTGGCAACTGATGCTTCATGTGTCTCCTTCCTTTTCTTTAGCTTGGGACAATGATTCTTGTAGTGACCATATTTTCGACAGTTGAAGCATTGTATTTCTGACATATCTTTCTCTTGATTTGGCTTCTTCCTTGAGCCAAACTTCCTCTTGTTCCTGAAAATCTTGAATCTTGTTGTGAAGGCTTGATCATCGTATTCTTTTGGAGTTTTTCTTTTGCACTAATCCTTGATTATTCTTGTGCACAACAAGTCCAAAGTTCTTCAAATGAAGGATAATCCTTCCTTGAGTTCATGCTTGTGGCAAATGAATCCCATGTCTTGGGAATACCATTGAGTACTATGTTTACCAATTCCTTTTCTGAAATGATCTCTTCAATAACTTGTAGTTGATCTCTTAACTAAGATATTCTCACAAATTATGATGTCATGTTGTCATCATCATTCATCTTCATGTCACAGAGCTCATTCTTTAGACTTGTTACTTGTCCAATGTTTCTAACTGAGAAGAGGTTTGCTAGAGCATCGTACATCTTCTTTGATGAGTCAAGATGGGAGATGTAGGGTATCAAGTGGTATTTTATAGAGTCCACTATGATACTCATGGCATTGATGTCACCGTCTTTCAACTTTTCCATAACTGCAACATTCTGTGGCTCTTTCTCTTTTCCTTCTTCAAACTCTAGTTTCACGATCTTTCCTTTCACAATATCTAGCACTTTATTCTTGGAAAGGATGAGGTCAATTATTTTATTCCATTCTCTAAATTTAGAAGTTCCATCTAACTTGTTTTCTAACTTCATGGAGTAGGTAATGGCTTCTTTGACTTGGTCAACCCTAGATTTGACCAAAAACTCAAAATTGACATCTAAGAGTACCAGGAGATGTGCTAGGTTAGGGCACACTAGTCTATCTGGAAATTAGGTCAATCCCTTCACTTAAGGTGCCTCAACGAGAGTATTAGGGTTTCTGCAACTGCACCTGCTAGTAACCCTAGCGACAGTGCTTTGGTGACTACTCCTGCTAGAAACCCTAGCGACAGTTCTTCAACGAGCTTAATATCCTTATGGCTATGCTTCCTTCCAGCAGTTAGACTGAATGAAGGATGTGTGGGCCCATAAACTATTAGAATATAATGGATGTGCTCATTTTACCATCGACAATATCACTATTGTCACCCAACCATAGGCCAAAGCCACCCTTCGAGCACCTTAACCTTGACACAGAATCACTTCGGAATTAAACCCTAGGCTAGGTGGCAAAAAAAAGGGTAGCGCACCTTTCCCCAAGGACAGTGAACCAAACAAGATCTGATCAGATAGTCCAAACCATAACCAAGAGATAGTCCAATCCAAAACGTAATCTACTAGCTGTAGTAGCTGCAACGACAACTCTCCTCCAAACTTGTGCACAAACTAGGAAATTGCAGTGCGCACAAGTGTTGCTTTGCAATTCTGAGAATGCCTGCCAGAATGAAGACTGACCTCCTGTATTTATACTCATTCTAGCTAACTGCCTGGGTCGACTTCTCATTATGGGTGTCTATTTACTTAGTATATAATATTTCTTCTAGCCGACTTCTTCTCTTGTAGGATAATAACCTAATACCAATTATCCTCTTAAGCCGACTTGTCTTCTAGGGTTATTATCCAACTCATTAGGGTTTCTTCTTGCTTCCTGAAATATTCTATTCTCATCAGGTTTACATGTGGAGGTAAATACCTCCCACAACTACCATAATATTAACAGCTTTGAGGTCTCGTTTTGGACTATATGTGTGATATTTATTTCATATTTTTTTGTTTTATGACTGTTTATTAAATTTGTTATAATATTTTGATATAAACATTTCTTTAGTTCTTTACAGAACACAACATAAAAATTAACATTGGTCCCAAGAACATATCTCTTGAGGATTAATTGATATTTTGCATAATGATATAAGCACAGGGTAACAATCCCGACTATCTTGCCTTATCCCAACAAGATTCGAAAATGCTGGCATTAGGATAGACATTCATTTTCATCAATAAAATGGTTCAATGATCTCATTTTACCACTTTAATAAAATTTTTGACATACAATAATAATTGACGCAAACATGTTCACAACATTCTTGATGACACATTGCCCCAAAAATTCTAAATGATGATTCATTTCCATTTATGAAATATGTTGTTCTTACCATTATATATTAATGGTCGATGTGTTCTGCTATATTTATTTAGTCTCATATAACTCTTCTTCTCTAATACTGTACAATCATTGCTCTGTTTCTTTCTTCCCATATGATTAGTTTGTAACGAGTTTCATTGAGAATGTTGATAGATGTTACTACTATGATTCTATGAATCTTTACTATGATTTTGTGAATCTATTAAATTATTTCAGTTTCCAAATATCACTCTGTTTGAATTGAATATAATGTCGATGATTCTATGAATCTTTACTATGATTCTATGAATCTACTAAATTATTTCAGTTTCCAAATATCACACTGTTTGAATTGAATATAATGTCGATGTGCATTTTTTCACTACTCTATTTCAATCAATTTCAACATATTTCTTTCTTGTATATGGACGAATGTTTATGGATAATCTAATTAGATACTAAATTATTTCAGTTTCCAAATATCACACAGTTTTGAATTGAATATAATGTCAATGTGTGTTTCTTCGCTACTTTATTTCAATCAATTTCTACATAATACTTTATTGTATATGGACAAATGATTATGGATAATTTAATTAGAAAATCTAGATAATGGATGTGTCTATGTGAAAAACAAATTTTTCATCACATTTAACAATATAATTGATATTTAACAATGTTTACCATAAGCATTGTAATCATCAAACATTCTAATGTAATTTTGACTTTAAACATAAAAAGGAAACTATTGCAAAGCACATTAATTCAATAGGATTTGGAAAAAAATCGTAAAAATTATGTCACTACTTAATTATTGTTTAGCATGGAATCAATATATTTATTATTCCCTTCCCTTCGGGCTGGAAGGACTATAGTAAATGGTTTGGCATTCTTCTATTAGTTCTACACAAAATCAAATGCACCAAAAGGCATTTTAACCAAAGTTTTGAGTGCTTTATACAATTTCCCATATCATATTTGATTTTTTATCCAAACTTTCCACTTTGAGGTCTTATTTGGCCTCTTCCTGAGGCACAAGTAGAAGATATGCAAAGTATTTGGTTTGAAACTTTGTAGATCATGACTAAGTTAAGGCATGCATGCTTTGAGGTGAACTAATGCTATCACTATCTCGAGTGATAGCATTAGTTCATTAACATTTAATGTTTTCACTAGTCACTATAATGTTTTCACTAGTCACTATAATGTTTATGCTAGTCACTCACCTTTGTTCTTGAGTAGCATTACTTGTCACACCATGCAATACCTGTCACACCATACCATGCAATGCCATCAATGGAGACATGATTCCTCATGAAAAATGGGTTGATAAGGCCAATAAGTAAGTATGAATCCCTTGAAAAAAAAACATGGTTACCTGGAGCTGCAACAGCTCAACTCATTTGTAGAATGGTGGGAGAACTGATCAGAAGAAGGTGGTACTTGCGAAGCAAGGGAAGATAGCTTAGCGCATGACCTAACCAGTTGATCCAAGACCAGCGGCTTGATCCCATCCATCCATCCTATCATTTAGTGTGGAGAAGTTAGTAACCATGACGTGCCTAGATTCACGTTCTCCTATTCTTTGAGCTATTGGGTAAAATCATGAAGGTGGGTTACACTTTTGCTTGTTTTATGACAAAAAAAACTGTATTTTCACAATTTCTTCAACTTCCGGCATACACAAGTATTTTTTTTATTTAGAATTTCACTTTATAGTAAAAACAAAACTTGTGAAGAATTTTGTTAGCTTTCCAATGACTATTTTTCAAATTTTTTTAGCACGATCTGATATGTCAATTTTACAATTGTTTAACAGTATGTTCCTTAAACATGAAAGGAATGATAATGAGTAACTTTTTTCTACAACAATATATCTATAATTAAACTTATGTTTTTAAGAAGAAAAATATACTACAACAATCTACAGAGACTCTATTTTATTATGACTATAATTTTGAATCTAACGAATGAATATTATAATTTCTAGAATTTTTTTAAGTTGACCAAGTTGAAAACATTGCAAATTTTAAACACATGTTTTTCTACACCTTGTATCTATCTTAATTTTTACTTAAAACTAAAATCTAAATATACCCTTTTGAAAAGAACAGTTTAAGGATTATGAATATATTTTTTTCTAAATTTTCCTCTGTATATTTTTAGAGATACCGATATTTCATTTCACCGAATCATAATGTCTGCTGAAAATATTATGGAGTAATTTTTTTTAAATATTAAATAAAATTAGATAAAAATAAACAAAATGAAAACAAATTATAGGAATTGAAAGTAGATTCAATTTTGGAAATGTTGGTGTCATTTTAGAAACCAAATTCTGAGTATTTGCAGGAGTCCGCAACCTCCGAAGTTCATGTAAGGTTGCGGGAATTCTCTGGTTTCTAAATACAGTCCCAATTTTTAGTTTTCGGCCAAAATAATATTTCGGCCGAAAGGTTTATTTTTAACG